>JAMLFY010000016.1:10536792-10694792 GCA_030441495.1 Dalbergia oliveri
TCATATATTATAGGTTTAATTACTTTGTTGATTCTTGTAGTTTTGCTCAATTTTTAATTAGATCCTTATAGTTTAAAAATTTGTAACTTAATCCTTACATTAACAAAATTTTATAATCAAGTCCGTTATGTTAACAATTGTTATAACAATAGTTTAAAAATTTGATCATTATAATGTCTCATATCCCATGAGTACAAATAACCAAACTCAACCAATACTACCTACCCTAAATTTTTTTTTCTTCTGGAAGTACCTTTTTTTATTATTTTTTTTCCAATTCACATTTGTTTTCATTTTTCCAAATTCTGGGTACTGTTAAATTTTGGAAAGAATTTTTTTATTAAAACATTTGTTGGTGATAATTTGTGTTATATGGGTATAGATGCGTTTGTTTCAGATTTTTAAAAAATTGATTATAAAGGCAAAATTTTATATATAACTAAAAAATTAAAAATTATTTTTTTATAAGCTACTAATTTTAGCTTTTATAAAAAAATTGAAAACAGATTTTTTTTGAAATTTTAATTATCTTTTAAAAATTATTCAAAAATATGAAAAGTAATTTTTTTAGGGGTAAAAAAGTGAATTTTTTGTGAAAGTGCTGGGGTTTATACTTGAGATTCCAAGATAATTAAGCTTGCTCTTAGGGGCGCTCAAATAGGGCATTCGGTGCAGAAGGTGGATTCTGGTGGAAGTGATGAGATCGAAGTTGGTGATGGTGTATCTGGAGTGCATTTTACTGAGTGGTATATTGATACTCAATACTAGTTTTAGCCATGGATTCCCATTTTATATCGATTAAACGGTTTAGATCAATGAGGTGTGTGATCTATGTGACCTCATCAAATACGCAATAATATTGACTAAACATTTTCGTAACTGTCATTGTAGACAATGATGAGTGAAATTTTTTTCACAAAACAAAATTTGATTATAAATTTTTAAATTATAGAGACTTAATTAAAAATTGAGTGAAATTATAGAGATAAATAAAATAATTAAATCAATATTATTATTATTACTATATTAATAAATTTATATTATCATTTTATTATTAATAATATAATATTATACTATTATATTAATAATTTATAAATAATAGTATAATATTATATTATTAATAAAAAATGCAGTATATAAATTTGTCAACATGATCAATTTAATAATTCCTTTGTCTTTCATAAAAATAATACTTTATATTTTTTAACAATATATTTATTTCAATTGCAATACTAAAATTTATTTAATTTTATAAATAAAAATATGATTACTTTTTTCCCGTTGCATAGCACGAGAGTCATATTCTAGTATATATTAATTTGGACAGAGAATCACACATTCTTGACTTTTCTCTCCAAACATTTACCATCAAATGAAATGATCTCTCTCTCTCTCTCTCTCTCTCTCTCTCTCTCTCTGGTTTTTCAAACATCCAAAATATTCTTCAAATTAAATATGATTATGGTGTTATATGGTGTCAAAGGGGACTATATAAATGATATATTGATTAATGAAACCCAAAAAGAGTTGGTCCTATAAGTAGACTACAACTCCAAATTCATTTTAATTTTTTTTTCAGCCCAAGCTAAAGAATCAAAAGCAGCAAGTTGTTAAACCTTTTAACTTAAAAATCTCTATATTCAATAACAATTTAGCCTTTTAATTTCTTAATAATGAGCTTAAAACAATGATTAGAAAATCCTATTTTAATTGCAATGTTAGTCACCACTTTAAAGAAAATTTTACCTAATTACTACCCAACTCTCAATTAGATGAGCATTTCATTAGACAAAGATATTAAAATTAACTCATCTTTATAAAAATAGAGTAGATTTTTCACTAATTAATCGTTTTCTAAGAATCACTTTACTTAATTTTAAAATGGGATCTTATTTCCTAAATGTTTGTTCACTATAAAAAATTAACTATTTTAATTGTGAGCTTCACCCTTAAATACATGAATGTTTGGATATTATTTATACTTATTACTAATAGAGACTATTGGTTCCTTGGATTACGATTTGTATTTCTTAGGAACTTTTTAATAATAATAATAATAATAATAATAAATCACTTAAAAGTTAAAGTTGTCAAATAAGTAACTATATTTCGATAAAAAAAAAAAGACACAACAGTTATAGAGGAATAAAATAAAATTAAAAAATTCTTATAATCACTTAATTATTTGTCTTTAATTATATATATATTTTTAAATATTTATCAAACTTCTATCATAACATTTTTATTTTGTTTACTTCTTCCCATAACAAAATAAAATCCAAATGACAATTCTCATTTAATCAAAGAAATGCAATAGGATCCATAACTGAGACTCACAATCAAAGCTTTGGTTTGTTCAATAGTAACGCTGAACACTATAAATATTGAGTAGACTTAAAATATTATCAGTTTAAAAAAATAGATGCGATGTGTGTGTGTATATATATATATATATATCACTTAAAATGCCACTACAAGTGGCCACACCTATCTTAATTGCCTCACCCCTTCTATATAAAGCCCCTCTTACTCAATAGTACAAATGCACATCCAATATATATATTTTCAGAGAGAATCAACAATGTCCAGCGTCAACGTCGTTTTTCTATTTGGATTAGCTTTTGAGAAAAAGGTTGAGTACAAGGAGTGTAAGCACAACCATGCAGCCTTACATGGTCGTGTCGCGTATGACGGGTGCCGCGAGTTTGTCGAAGCACATGGGGAGAACGATACCATACTATGTGCTACCTGCGGCTGTCACCGAAACTTTCACCGTATTCACACCATTTTAAACTTGTATTGCCTCAAGCCACGGAGAATAGCAATCCCTAAAACTAAGAGGATGTGATTTCAACACCTAAATTATGTCCGGACACTCACTTCACTACTGTAATGGTGTGATTATTTATAGAAGGTGAGTCGACATTACATCCATTATGATCTGAAATAGACATTCCAATTGAACACTCATTTTTTGTTAATATACATTTGCCAAAATGAATAATTATGAAGATAGTTGTCTCAACAGTCTTGGCGTTTTGTGTCTAGTGTGAGTGATCGATCGTCTGTGTTTTTTTTTTTTGGTAAGGATGCATGTGGGTTATGGTTTCTTTGTTAGCTTTTGATTTTCTATCTGTGTCACATGATTTACTATGTTTTTCAAATTTAAGATTTCAAAGTTAACGTGGGTTATGGTTTCTTTGTTAGCTTTTGATTTTCTATCTGTGTCACATGATTTACTATGTTTTTCAAATTTAAGATTTCAAAGTTGTGTGCCTAGCCCTCACTATTCAAGTCACTCTTTATCTTCTTTTCCTCATATTAATTTCGATAAATTAATATTTTACAAAAATTATTTATTAATACAGTTTAATGGAGCACTATTCATGAAATAATTAATATAAAAATAAAATATTAATTAAATATCTCTCCAAAATGAGGCCAGAGATGTACGATATATTAAAAAAGAATAAAATAATTATATGGAATTTGAAATTGTCAACATAATAGAAAAAACAGAGATATCAATACAAGAGTTAAATATATAACGTGGCATTATTAAATACTTTTCGAAAAGAAAGTTGTTTTGTGAGGATAGTCTAAACAAAAGCAGTCAACATCTGCTATGGGCCCGTTAGGTCAAATAATTTATTTAAAACCTTATCTAAAGGAATTTACAAAAAGTTGCTTATTATTAAGTTATTTTGTTTCCGGATACATGGTATAAAAATATTTGCTTTGAAAATTTAAAATTTTTTTTAAAAAAAAATTAGATATTTTAACTTTTTAAATATTATTAAAATTGATCTTTTGACAATCATAAATTGTATGGCCAAATGAAACGAAAAATAAAAATATGTGATTTTTTACTTTAAAAAAATTGAAAAAATCATAAGTAATGTTATCCAAATGGTCCCAATCTTAAACATATAAATCAATCATATTACTTTAGATTGATTCAAATAGTCAATAATTTCAAGTCATAACCAATTCAAATTGATTACTATTGGTTCAACTTTTAGATTCTCTACTGCAAAGAAGTCAATGATTATTATTGACTGAGAATGTTTTATCGATAAGATCGATCTTAACTTTGTTTTGGGGTTGGCTCCCACTGAAGTAACACGAGAAGAGGGGACTAGGCTAGAGTTAGGGTGATGATCAGAAGCCTAGCACTTTTACATTTTAGAAATGGGAATTTATAGGCCTTGTAGCTTGGTAGGCTTATAAAACCCCTCTCAAAATGGAATAATAGTAAGGGACTTTATGAAGACAGGAGGGGCTAGTGAAAGGGGACATTGAAGAGCTCATTTCCTTCATGACATAAAAGTGGAAATATGATAATGATTGAACAATGATATGCATCCTTGGCATCCCTCTTTTTACAGGTTGTCATGCCTAAAACACCATATGAGACATCTTGGTCCCCATGCAATAGATTTGTCCTTACATGAAGAAGATTTTTCTATCATAGTGAAGAAAGAAGAAACAAAGACACAATACAGGTGGAGGCTATGGTACACTAAATGAAGTGTGATGTATCACACACTAGGCATTTAGCCAATTTTACAATGTGTGGTTAAATGCATTCAAAATGTAGTGAGTGAATGTAGCCACGTTTTATAAATATGGTAAATAATTGATGTGATGTATATCACACTTCATTAGTGTAACTTAAACAAACCCACAACACATTAGCTTTTGGAGAAATATGAGCTTCATTCACTCATCCATGGTTCCTTGTTTTATCACCCTATGAAGGTCTCATTTCTTTGGCTCCTCAAGCCATAAGTAGAACCTCTAATCCTTGTAATTTTAATCTCATTTGAAAATTATTCATGACAAAAGGAATTATCAAGTTGGTCCCTAACAATGTCAAACATTTGGATACTTATTGGTTCTACATTTAAGTTGATGGCCATACTTACAAAGAACGCACCTGCTAATTTGGTTTGGGAGAAGAGAAGTTTCAGGTGGCTATTTACATTTTGTTTGACAAGACCAATAAGGTCAAACCCATGTCCGATTATAGGCTTGATTCTCCAAAGATAAAAACTAAAAGATTAGAAAAAAACAAAAACAAAAACAAAAAAAAAACTAAATGTAAGGATTTATAGATTGTTAATTGTGAGCTAACATATTGGGTTAGCAAAGCCTAAATAAATTTACTTACCCAAGAGCCTAATAAAGTCGCTACCAAAAAAGAAAAAAAAGAAGCCTAAATAATGTTATGTGGTTGACTAATAAGGTATTGATTCAAGTGGAAGAGACTCAGATCCCTAAAACATAAGGTTATGGTCTTGATTGGGTGTAAATGGATTGTTTGAATTGGATTTGGAGAAAAATAAATTCAAACTTGGATTGGTTCAATTCATAATTTATATTTTTTTTCCTTTTTATGTAATCCAAACCAACTGATTGGATTAATTCGGGTTGGTTAGGATTGAGTTATTGGATTTACCTATTTTTTTCTTACAATTTCTACCAAAAAATTCAACAAAAAATGCTATAAAAGAGACATAAGTTTGAAGATAATTCTACTTCTAATACCACAAAACAATGCCATAACTCAAACAATTCCAATATCAAAGCAATTATAATATCAACAAATGGGTTATAAACCACTCATAATAATGGAAGTGGGAATACAAAGAGAAGTTTGTTACTCATGTTAGTAGCAAATTTAAATTAGCAACTAGTATAATAGGAAAAAATAATTATAGGGGTTGGTGGTTCCGTTTGATTTTAGAAATGAAAATCTAATATCCGAACTAATACTATTGTAATACCTGCGTACACGTGTCACTAGTTCTAGGTTTCGGCAGTCTTAGGGTTCTCTAGACTCACCGCTGGGTCTGGATTTTACTAAGTTTGGACTACATCCTTGGAGGGTTATATGATATAACCATATTCTTTGGATCAAAAGTCCAAGGAATTGTTCCTAGAGGGAAAAATTAAAGAGTGATTTTTAATGAATTTTATGAAACCTTTAAACATTTCATTCTTAGCCCACAAGTTCTAGAAATCTCAAAAATTTTGAATTTGAACTAAAACCCAAAATTTGGATTTTGATTTGTTGGAGTTTGATTTTTATGATATTTTATTTGAATCCAATGGTATTTCTTATTTACATTTATGTTTTAAAGTGACATTAAATTAAAATTAAGAAATGTAAATAAGTGAGTATTGAGACAACAAATGTCAAATGATAGAAACCCGCGAAGTTAGGGGCTGGTATCACCGTGATAGCGGTCATAGGATTAGTTTTTATGGTCCAAGGACCACTATAGTGCTCGTAAGTGACCGTTTCTGGTGCAATGACTCTTGACGCTATAGTGGTCTGCGAGCTTGAACAATACCCAGAAACGATGTTGTTTCATTTTTTACCCCATTTAAGACCCTATTTCTGGGCTCCCCCCTCCACACACAAGCAAAACCCTCCCCCAAATATTTTCATTCCTTTTCCCTCTCAAATCCACTTCAATCCATCATCCCCAAGCTTCAAAGTGATATATGTTGTTAGATTATGTCTTCATTCTTTCTGTTCTTTCATGATCTTGAGTTAGGGTTTGTTATTTCTCCCATTATTTTCAAGTGAGGGTGCTCTCCCAAAGTTATTGGTGTATGTTTAGAGTAATCTAGAGCTTCCCATAGGTTGTTTATGAGTTTGTTGTTTCAATGCAAGACATTGGTGTCATTTCTCCTTGGAGTCTTGTGGTGTTAGTGCTTCATTGTTCACCCTTCATGTGAGTGAGTTTCTGATTACTTACTACAGTTTAGTCATTATGTTATTATTTTCTTGCATTACGGAGTATTTAGAGATTTGAAAAATGAATTTCTTACATGATATGGCTTTATATAAAAGCATGCTTTAGCTAGAAATGTTTCATTTGAACTTATACATGAAATTATGATTTTAGAAAATGCATGAGACCATATTTGCTCTCTAAAAGTTTTGTATGATTTAATTTAGGATTTGAATTGATTATAAATATTGGGATTAGTTATGATTGATGAAATGAGATATAAGACTCTATGTTTATTTTGGAAACGAGACATGTTGAACATAGGAAATATAGAACTCTTCTTTTTATAACTTCACTGAATTTGGATTATAGAATTACTAAGAAATAGAATATGGTACGAAGCTATTCATTAACCTTGGCATACCAAGGCCTGAGCTGGCAAGTTATCCTTATTTTAGATCTATTCGCCAACGTCCCAGGGACCATTAAGATTTCAGAGAGGCTCATGTTTGCCAGGGATTGAGCATCACTTCATAGTTATGGGTAGTTCTCTTTTGAATTCTTAGGTAATATGTATTTTTGTCGAAATAGAAATGTTTTATGAATGTTGCATTACTATTATTTATACATTTTTCCTTCATGTCCCATGTATAATTATGAGTGGGTTATCATTAATTTAGTTTTGTTCCAAAACTCACCCCTCTTCTCTTCCTTTTTTTCTCAATAATATGTAGCACAAGATCTCTCTTCTTCTTCCTCCCTCAGCATTAGTATCTTCTGCGATTGAGCTTCACTTTAGCGTGAAGTCATAGTATTTTGTTCATGATAGAGTGCCAGTGGCATGACGGGTAGGGTCCGGAACGTATATAGTTTTATTTTGCATTTTGATATTACTATGATTCTTTTGTATTTAACAATATATCATCCATGGTTTCTTCTGTGTATGAGCAACTCAATTGAAATATATATCACAGCTAAGCTTTCAAATTACATTTATGAGAAAAAAGGTTTATTCATACTCATTCATGGTTAGTATGGGATTAGATTTATGATTTAAATTATATTTTATGAATAAAGTATGCATATAGTATTACGTAATTCATAATGCCATGGACATCATGTCCTTGATCAAATATTCGTGACAACTATACATGATTGGTTCTAGTTGGAATTCATTCATTCACTTGAATTACTGAACCAAAGGTCCAATTACATTAGGTCATTTCAAAGCTCCAGAGTTCATCAGATGGGCTCAATCCACTTACACTCCTAGATTTGATCTTGGAATTCACATGTATGACAAAAAAAAAAAACAAATAAAAATAGAGAGGAGTCTCCTTGTAGAAATCTATCCGTATTTGGAGAGATTAATCTTTCATGGGTTGGGTAAAGGGACACTAAAGGAAATTAAAAAAAATAAATTCATGTGATTGATGATAATGAACTTGAGTTAAAAAGAATTACACCCTAAACTTACTTTTTTAGCAACTAAAGTTGGCTTAAATACAATGATATGAACAATTTATTTTTTAAAATTTAAAAAGGGCTATGCTATTTGTTACATGACGAAATTCAATGAAAATGTAAAATAAGTAAAGCATAAATTGCAAGAATAATATAGAAATAAAAAAATAAATTTTATAGCTGGTGACTATCCTATAGTCACGGTTAATTCTTACCTATTAAAATCCAGTGATGGACAACTCTCCTTAGGGAGATCCCCATTGCTAGGGACGTCAATAGTTCTCTGGATAACCTTGACTAGCTCTGTTTGGTGGGTGGGGTGGTGTGAATGCTATCGGCTAAATCGTAAGTGCCCACCACCTCACTGGTTGCATCCTAACTGGGCACCAGCACCCTGTCCACTGGTATTGGAGTGCCTCTTCTACATTTTTTGTAACCAAAACTAAAAATAAAAATAAAAACAAATTTTATAAACCAGAAAGCCATAATTTTAACCAATCGATGAGTGTGTTTCGTACATTTTCATCTGCTACTATGATCGCATGAAATGGGAGAACATACAAAAAAAGCGAAAAAAGAAAACACCAACTATGGCAATCTTGTAGTTTTCTTTTCTTCCTCCTTGATCCACGAAAACATAGTGTCTTTAAGCTCAATTCCTATTATGTTCAAATAAGCAATTACATCATTCTTTTCTATAGAGACATCATAACCGTCATATGAGAAGCTTGAAAGACTATATATTCATATACAGTGAACAACTTTGTCACTAATTAAAATCTCTATCAACTTACATAATGCTCAAGCATTAAAACTATACACTATGGATATTAAACGTGTACTATTACTTCATATACATTATAAACATAAACCAACACTTAAGGTCTTAATCTAACAACAAAACTCACCATATACACAAGTAGAATTCGCCCAACAACTGAGGAATTTATTTAGCAATCCTTGCCTTACCCCTCGTCAATCATCCTTAAGCTTATATACATTGTCAATGTAATCTTCTGTCTCCCACAAGAAAGATCCAAAAGCAACAGCTTCCAAGACTAGCCTCTTCAGGCTAGAAAATGAAGTCAAAATAACATCATCACCACTCTCAGCCAAACCAGATTCCTCATTGTTAAAAAGTGCACAACTATAACTCCCTACCAAATTCACAGCCTCCTTGGACCTCAATTTGGCACATCTCTGCAATGAACCAGGGTGAAATCCCATCACATAACATTTCAAGTCATCAATCTCCTCCTCTTCCTGCCTGATTAGCCCTTGTTGCCCTAGGGATTGCATGTTACTCAAGCCACCAAAGATAGCAGCATCTTTGAATCCGTAAGCACACATGTCACTGAATGGGAGGGTAGGCCTAAGACCAAGATGAATATCATGGTTAGCCAAAGATAGGTTTCTTTCTAGATGGTACCTCAGTGAAACTGACTTCAAAAAGTAACCATATAATATGGAGGCAACATAAACTCTGGCAAGTAGGAATTGTCTAACTTTGGTTGTAGCCCAACTCTCAGTGACACTAGAATTTGCTCTCAAGCCAGTTACAGTTGTTACATGTTCCCTTATCATATCCAAGACTTCCAAGTTGTAAATAGACTCTAGTTCCCAGTCCTTAGAAGGCAATATCTCTAGCCTTCCATTATAAAGGCAACTAGAGAGCTTTGGAACCAAAGGGACCCTGATCTCAGAAAACTTGTAAAAGATCAGCAAATACATGATATCTTCTACAGCAATTTGACATTGATTCTCTTTCACTTGTGCAATCCTCCTGGCATTCAGAAAAGTTTTAAAGTCAACACCTTGTCAATGAATACCTACAATTGTACTATGCAACTACCAAGGAAATTAGATCATAGGTTTAACTGTTCTGTTCATTTCATCCAAGGGTATCACAATGATGCCAACAATAACCCAATTTATTTAATCATGCAGAAACTGCTTAAGATCCTAAAAGCCTATAAACATTTAACCCCAATTAAAACAACTCATAGGAAATACTGGAAATTTTAGATCAAAGGAAATGCCCAATTGCCTATATTTATTGTGTAAAGACTTCATGCCCTACTAATTTATAAGTTGTGAACTAATACTGCTAAATCTTTTAGTTTTGATATCCTCCCGTCAAGTGCTTTTATTGTCAAAAGATAAGGACAGATAACAAGAAATGCTGATTTTTCATGTACAAAGCCTGAAGGTACGATCCAGAGCAGCTGAGCATATGATTCTAATCAGCAACATAAAATCATGTAACCATTAATTTCTTAGCCATCAAAGTTTCGCATGAAACACGACAAGGCCACTAATTTTTGGAACCAAATAGTTTTATGTTAGAGACTGTAAGGGACTCCATCAAGAACACAGAAAGTTCAATTAGCTTCAGAACAGGAATGCTGACCATGACATATAAACAATGCAACATGTGATATGATCTTATCTCCAATTTCCACCCCAAAACATTCCTAACTCACATCTTGCGGCCCTTCCATTCCATAGAATTCATCTAACTCCTTAGTGGAAAAGCCTTTGACTCCAAAGCTGTTATATGTCAGAACTACTACAAAAGACTCAATAAAGAAGAAAGGAAGTTTGGGTAGCTTCAGATTAGAAATGCTGAGCAAGGTATATAAACCATGCAACTAGTGGTCTTAACACTAAAACATTGCTAACTCGCATCTTACTAAACTTCCATTTCATACACTTCATCTTACTCTTCCATAATCAAAAGCTTATCTCCCCAATGAATTCTAGAATTTACTCCTCTTGCTTCAATCAACTAGAGTATCTGAAGTTACAAGAATGCAAGATAATGCTTGTCATAAATAAGCCATAAATACAACACCTGGGTGCTGGGTCCATTAAAACTAGATATATATACATATCTCTCACTTGGCAAGGATGCATATGAAACATTTTAACAGTGTAAGAAGATTTTGGTTATATTCTTCCAACTCTAGGAACATCCTATAATGTCCATTGATTCCTTGTACGAAAGAAAATGAAATAGGCCATTCTATGAACCCCATCAAAAGACCATACCATGCCAAACTCGGGTTACATGACATGGCAAATCCAATTTCCAGTCCTCTGCCTCAACCCTGGAAGCAAAAGCTACTCACCACTCAATGATTACCAATGTTTATTTGAAAGAGTAAGATCATCAAAATCAGTGAGTTCTGTCCGAATTTACTCAGAAAAACAAACTCCTAATTCCCATTGATCTTGTCTTAATATGGTTAATACAAATAACTTGTGGCAAGTTCAGAAGCCTTGCTTCCCCTGATGACTGTTCACTACCTGTAACTTACTTGCACTGAAGCAGCAGGACACTCATTTTTATGCCATACCTTGAGGTTCTTGATGAGTACTAGCCATGTCCATTTTACTTTGGAACAATTGCAACCACGTTTTCACAAGCATATGGATGCTAATATCTTGCAACGATGCACAGTTCATGCCATGACCTTAGAATTGAAGACTGAAGTGAAATGCTCACATCCTGAAGGGTATCTCTGTGCCTCAAATTTTGCTATGGGATTGTGTAGACATTTAAAGAGTTTCTTGGTGTTCTTCTCATGAATGTTCATGCTGCCCTCTTTATTCTTTCTTTGCTCGCTGTTGCATCTTGTTTTCTCTAATGTGGACCATATCACACCTTCCTTTAGTTATAAGTCTGATTTTACACTCTAATAAAATTTCTTTGTCGGTGAAAAACAAAAGGGATAACCATAAAACAATTCAAATCAAGCTTTCTAGGGAACACTATGGTTTTTTCTCCTCTGTTACATTCACTGTCTCTATTCAGACAGGCATACACATAATAATAATAATAATAATAATAATAATCATAATCATAAGATGGAAAAAAAACACCTAGCGTCTACTGGTTCAGAAAGTTGAGCTCAACCTTTTTTTCCTTCAAAGTTAGCATGTGGTTCGTAAACATTTAAATCAGAGAAACATGATTTGTTCAGATCAGCACACATTGACAAAGCTCCTCATGAAGAGATGCAATATAGGATCAACAAAATTCTCTACAAAGTTGCAGATTACATCGCAAGTAAATACATATACACACTACCATACATAGGCAGTTTGATTTATATCATGTTACAAACCTCTCCATCACAAAAAATTTAACAGCCATAGCACATGTCACTTTAAACCAAAAGTCCAAAACCGTGCCTCAACAAAAAGGTGACATAAAAAGAAAACAAACAAACGAAAAGTGTCATCAACCAACTCTCCCAAAAAATTAAGCAGATGGGTAAAGGACATGAATGGTTTTGTGTCTAACACGCCCCTCATGCATTGAATCGTGAACAATTTATCAGAATGACGATAACAATGAACGAACCGAACCAACTCTCCCAACAACTTAAGTTGATGGGCAGAGACACGTGAATGATTTTAAGCCTAACAAAAAAGGGAATCGAAATTTAGCCACGAACCTGTGAAGCAAGGCCTCATCTGAGGCAGAACCGATGACCATGCGAGCCAGTGCTGCATCTCGATCATCAGCCAAGAGCTTCAGCTCTTCCCCAACAGCCACATGGAACAACTGTCGGTGGTTCTGCAGTACACCACCCAAGAACTTCCCCACCATGGACCTTGGCTCCAAGGGTGAGTTCAAGCTGCTGAACTCACAGTGGCTTGCCCCAGCACTTGCCTTAATTACCCTCATGTTCCTACGCCTAAGGCACAAAGAACCACCACCGCCATCACCACCACCACCACCACCAATACCAATAACAAGAGGCTTTGTAGCTTTATTGGTGAAGAATCTCAAGTGGGGTTTGTGTGGTGATGATGAAGAAGAAGAGAGAGTGAGGATTGTATGGTGATAGTGGTGGTGGTGGTAGACGCAATTTTCCATGAACAGAAGTTGTGAGATAGCAGAAAGCAAGGTAAGAGTGGTTCTGTTGTGTTGTGTTTGCAGAGTGAAGTCTAAGAATTAAGAAAAGATAGTAAATATAATCAAAAAAAAAGAAAAGAAAAGATAGTAATAGGCTTAGGGTCAAACTCAAATATCAACAGATGTTGGTTTAGCCTTAGTTTTTTGGGAGTTGTTGGTTTGGTTACGGTACAGAGAGAGAAGTGGACTGAAACTGAAATATCTTGTTTGGCGCAACGGATAAGGGTCTTGAGACTTTTCAGGAAAGGAAGGGACGGGATGGGATTTCGGTGCGCTTTTCTGTGTGCTGATTGATAAGTGATAAGTGCGAATTCTAGTGGGACAGTTGTTATGGGATGGTACCAGACAAAGTACCAATCATAGCTTATAAAATGTTTGTTTATCAATTGCGTAAAATATCCAGAATTCAACGCTGAAATTATTCTCCGTGCCTTGTTGGTTGGTTTAAGTTAACCTTTAATTAAATTTTGTCAAGATTCGAACTGTTTTAGTAGTAAAAAGTTGATGATTACACAAATATAAAAAGGATTTTACTTGGTAATGAGTACAAATAGGATTTTATTACAAATAATTGGTATGTTTGATAAGTTTGTTAATAGAAGAAAAAGGAAAAAACAGGTAAAAAATTAATTAAGGATGGTTTGAAAAGTGTTTTGCAAAATAGTTTTTAGTTTTTAAAAATAAAAAATGAAAAAAAAATTGTGTCATTGATTATTCTTTTCTGGTTAATTTTAAAAACATAAAAACCCTAAACAACTGAAATATGTTTTTAGAATTCTATTTTTTAAAATAAGAAAGAATATGGTGACGCATTTGTAATTAGTTGATTTCATTAATTGTTATCCAAAATAGTTTCCAAAATATTATTTTTAAAATAGTTTTAAAAGACATAAAAATAAAAATAATTCCAAACAACCCCTTATATTCTGATTCTTATCTTTCCAAAAAAAGAAATTATCCAACCATGTTAAAAAAGTTTTAAATATTCACTATTAAAAATACTTTTTCATAACAAAAAAATTAACAAACGTGTCCAATATAAAAAAGTTTCAATATAATATCACTAGTTAAGGGGCCAATGGCGCCCTAAGTTTCTTAATTTTCTTTATAAATTTTTTATTTTTAAAATTTGGCCCCTTCCAAAAAGAATTATATAGTTAATTTTATCAATATTTTATTTAGGTAAAATTACATTTACCTCTCTTAAGTCATTTCAATATTACACTTTGTCCTATTTAGTTTTCAACTTGACGCTTGGTTTCCCTCGCTCTTAATAGATGTTAACTTCGTTAATTTATGATAGATAATGTCAATTTTATCTTTTAATTAAATCCTTCTTCCCCCACCCCTAAACCTCTCCTCTATCCCCTGCATCCTCATCTCCAGTTCCCCTTTCCAAAGACCTATCTTCGTCCACGACGTGATACTGTAGTTTATTTGGAGGCTTCAAAGGTGCTGCAACATTAATTATATGAGAGAACAGCTTCACATGGAGCATTCTAGTTTGTTGAATTTCTTTGTTTTTGACTATTCTTTTGCATGGGGTTCGTTTGATTTACAATGAAATTGTCTTAGCATGAGATTGATGTTAGTCGTCTTGTGTTGATGTTCCAAAGGATTGGGCATTGGGGATTAGGGATGGAAATAAGCCAGCTGTCAGGAGCTATAGTTTGGCCTACTTTATTTAAAAATAAGGGCAAGCATAGGCTCACTCTAGAGCCTATTAAGCCCTTATTAAGGTTTTGTGTAGGGGTATAAGAGATTTAACTGGACCAACCCAATCAAACGAAACTGAACCAAGTTCTTTGGTTCGATTCAGTTTGGGTAATTGAGTTTGCTTGGATCAAACCCTAATAAACCAAAATCCTATTAGTTCGGAATCAGATTCCCAAAAATAGAATCAAACAAACCCGAAAATTTGATTACTTAAAAATAATATTATTGTTTCCTTGTAGCCCACTAACCCATATTTACCCCTAGCCCATCACTTAATATTAAGACCCAACCCCCCTTCTCTCTCCCACTCTCATCTCATACTCAACATCAAAACCCTAACAAACACAGAAAGCTTACTACCACCCCTTTGTAATCCCGATGTACACGTGTCGCGGAAAATTTTTGTACGACCATAGGGTCCCCGGACCTACCGTATAGCCGGGAAAGCCTCGGATGTGTGAAGGGCCAAGAGGTGCAGCTGGGTGCCTGCTACAAGATTCTCAGAACAACCTCCCTGGAGCGAGTTATGCTCGCTGGAGCAAGCGGAGGTCGAAGGACATGTTATAGCGAGCATGACTCACTGAGTGAGTGTGAGCTTTCTAGCCAAAGGACACGTTGTAACGAGCATGACTCACTGCAATGAGTGTGAGCCGCAAAAGGCTCGCTGAACGAGCATGACTCACTGCAATGAGTGTGAGCCGCAAAAGGCTCGCGGAGCGAGCTTTACTCGCTGCAACAAGTGGGCTCAATATCAAGGAGAAAACGATGAGTTTTGATAAGTGAGATCCCCAACCCTATAAAATACCCCAAGCTCGGGCTTTCTGGTAGAACTGAACCCTAACACCTCAAAGGAGCTATCCTTCCTCCTCCCTCTCATCTTCCATCAAATCTTCCTTCTCTAAAGATCGAAGGTAAGGGTTTATGTTGATTTTATCATCTTCTTCCTCTCATTTTCATGTTTCATGGTTTGAGCTTGTTGTTTCTCCCATTATTGTCAAGTGGGGAGGTGCTCCCCCAATATTGTTAGAGTTGTTTTAGAGATTGTTTAGAGATTAATAGAGTTTGATCATGGGTTAATGTTGCTCTATGGCAGTTGTTGATGCCATTCCAAGCTTTCAAAGTCAAGTTGGTGATGCCCACATACTCCCTTCAAATGATAAGTGGATTCAAACTCATGACCTCATTTTCAGCCATTATAAGTAAGTTTTATGCATGATGATTGATAAGCACGAAATTAGAGATGAAGATATATGTATATATATGGAGATGGATTTACAAGTAAAGATATTATACAAATGTGATTTTACAAACATGTCTAGTTTAAAAGAGCTATGAATCTCTTGATTGTAGCATGAAAATGTATTTTAGAAAACAATGGGACCATGATTGATAGATTGCATGTTATGAAAATGTTTTATGTGCAACTCCAAGAGATTTATTGGATGAATATATGATTCAATAAGTTGTTAGTTTGTTAAACATGTTTAAAAGTTTATGATATCTTTTTGTTTCAAGACTTGAGATTTCAAATATGATTTAGAGTATCAGTTAAGATATTTTGATAAGAATATCAAACAGAGTATGACTTAGTTTCATGAATAAAGATGATATTATAATACTAAAGTTTTATGATTATTAACCTTT
Organism: Dalbergia oliveri; assembly: GCA_030441495.1. Classification (NCBI taxonomy): domain Eukaryota; kingdom Viridiplantae; phylum Streptophyta; class Magnoliopsida; order Fabales; family Fabaceae; genus Dalbergia; species Dalbergia oliveri. The sequence continues at coordinate 10,553,290 of JAMLFY010000016.1, forward strand.
CCATTTCAAAGTATGATATTAGAGTTATTAAGTTATGAAAGATGTTGCTGAGAAAGAGATTTTAGAAATTCAATTTTTATGATACTTAGAAGTATGGAATTCAGGTATGATTTATAGCAAATAGATACATATTTTGTGGGCTTGAAATCGGAATACCTGCAAAGGAGTGATCCCTTGGACATGATTTCAATATCAGTTATGCTAAAGTCAAATTGTTAGAATTATATATGTCCAGAGCTTTCAGAGTTTTAAAAGTTTCAGATTTAAATGATTTTATATATATTAGAGATTTTATGATTTCAAGAATAACGTAATTATGTGATAGATTTTTAAACCCAGAGAAGAGCCTAGAATAGAGTTTTAGATAAATGATTAATTTACAATCTAGAGACTAGATAGTAGCTATAGAGAAACAAATAGTGAGTTAATGGCTGGAAAAATGATCGTTAATCTTGGTACCAAATTGTTCTTAAAAGCAATCTCATAGAGCAGAAATAGAACCTAGTTAGGTGTCCAACTTAGATCCTTCAGGGATCATAGAGCAGAGAATTTGTTATGTCATGGTTGACATGCATAACTGGAAGGTATATTGTTATGCAATACATAACTGGAGATCCATATTTCTCTATTAGAGTACTATTATTTATGTTTTCAGAAATTATTGATGTTTTCAAAAAATATTTGATTTAAGAGTGTTATGTATATGTACAAAATATGATTTATCATTAGAGTGAGAATTTAGAGATACTTTCCTATGAATTTATAAACACAAAGATATCTTTTCATATAGTTATGCATATGAATATCCAATGGTTTATGATTGTTGCATGTATATTGTATATTTCTTGGATGTCCCATGTGGGTGATGGGTGGGAGCTCACTTCCTGAGTCTGTTGACTTACCCCTTTCCTTTCCTTCTCATAGTTGTAGATACAGATGTTATTCATCCTCCTGTTGCAGAACAATTGTTCTTAGTGGCAAGTCTTACCTTGGAGTAAGGCTTAGTTTAGGGTCTTATTAGAGTAGAGTGCTCCAGGTATATGTGCAGGTAGGATTGAGCCATGTATTATTTTCATATTATGTATTTAGTTTCAGTATTATAAACGTTATGTATATGTTTTCAGTTTACAAGTATGGATTTAAAATTTGTAGAGTATGATTAGAGTTTATGCAATAAGCCAGAAAAGGATTCATGATTCAGTTTCAAGTGTTAAGCGAATTTTCAGATTTAAGATTATGTTAGGTGCTGAAATAGTTATGATTTCATGGTTAGTGGACTTGGCCAAGATATTTTCAAGTTTGAATATTAATTACTTTTAGTTTATGAAATTAAATATTATGTTTCAATTAGAGAAAGTGTTAAAGATTTCGAAGAGATAATATTTTAAGTATATTATGATAAATCATGTTTTTTTTAGAGACTCAAAGGTTACGAGACTTACATGGGGATGAGATTCCTCACGTGTTAGTCACGTTCCCAAATTCGGGTCGTGACACTTCTTCTCGTCATCACCCTTTCTCATTGTTGCCAATGCTAGGCGGCCAATCTACCACTTCTTTCACTCCTACACACTATCTTCATCTCTCATCTTCTATATCTCTCAAAAGTCAGAACCTACCCTTGTTTTGGTAAAATACCTTACAGTGACATCTAGAGCTGTGATATGGGCCACAATCCGCGAATCGGCCCGTTTAACTTGCAATCCGCATGAAAATGGACCAACAAAATTTTAGTCTACCAACTCGTGGACCTTTTTGGCCCGCATTGCTTAACCCACAATCTAAATGTGCCTGGCTTGCGAGTTTGTAAACTAACCCGCTAGCCTGCACAAATGAGGGAATGCTTCCATTTTGCGATATTTATTTATATTCTTGATGGATAAACTTTGGTGAGTTAGTTTATTCTACCATTTCTCTAGAGTGAGACTTGGCTGTGTCCTTATGCAACATGGCCGGGTTATGGCATATGCTTCTAGGCAGCTCAAGAGGCATGAACAAAATTACCCGACACATGACTTAGAGATGGCAACAGTGGCCTTTGCCTTGAAGATTTGGAGGCACTATCTGGACGGTGAGACGTGTGAGATCTTCAAGGATCACAAGAGTTTAAAGCATACCTTCCAACAGAAAGATATCAGCAGCGCGATGGCTAGAATTGCTTAAGGACTACGACTACACAATCTCCTATCATCTAGCAAAGGCCAATGTTGTAGCTGCGCTTTGAGAGAAAGTTTATGGAGGTTTGGCTCACATAGCACCCGTTAGACAGTCATTAATAGAAGAGATCCATAAGTTGGAGGTTGAGGGAGTTCAGTTTGGCATGGATGACTCAGGAGCCTTTTTTGCTCACATTAGGGCCCAGTCAACCCAGTGAATAGATTAAGGCACAACAAAGGAAGACCCCAAGTTAGTAAATCTTATGGAGGATGTGCATGAGGAGAGAATCACGAGTTTTTAGTTGATGTGGAGGGTGTGTTGTGCTTTGGTGACCGATTATGTGTACTGATATGGGTGAGTTGAAGAGAAAAATGATAGAAGAGTCCCATAGCACAACATACTTCGTTTACCCTTAGCTAAGATGTACTAAGATCTCAGATAGCTACTGATGGGAGCATAAAGAGGGACATTGGTGACTTCGTGGCACGGTGTTTGGTATGTCAGGAAGCCAGAACTGAGCACCAAAGACCTACGAGCTTGCTTCAACAAATAGAGATCCAAGAGTGGAAGTGGAAGTGGATAACCATGGACTTTGTAGTTAGGTTAGCTCAGACCACTAAGAGTTTTGACTCTATATGGGTGATTGTGGACTGAATAACTAAGTCAGCCTATCCTACCACTTAAGACGACCTTCATGACCCAGGATGCCTAGCTCTACATAGATGAGATTGTCAAACTCCATAGTGTGCTAGTGTCTATCATGTCAGAGAGGGTTCAGTTCACTTCACATTTCCTGGAGAGCATTTCAAGAGGCTCTCAGGACTCATGTAGGCTTGACCATTGTGTTTTACCTAGAGATAGCTAGTCAGAGGACAATTCAGACATTAGATGATATGCTCAGAGCTTGTGTTTTGGATTTCAAGCATAAATTGGTGTGACCACTTACCATTGATAGAGTTCTCATATAATAATAGTTACCAAACTAGCATCCAGATGACACCATTTGAGGCCTTGTATGGAAGATGCTGAGATCCCCATTGGATGGTTTGAACCTGGGGAAGCTAAGTCCCTAGGCCTAGACCTGGTTCAAAGACTCTAGAGAAGGTCCAGCTAATTAGAGAATGATTATTAGTAGCACAGTCCAGATAGAAATCCTATGCTGATAACCCATTGAGATTGAAGTTTGCAGTTGGTGACTATGTGTTCATGCGGTATCGCCCATGAAAGAGGTGGTGAGGTTCAATAAGTGAGGAAAACTAAGTCTTCTATATTAGCCCCTTAGAGATTCTAGAAAGAGTTGGAATAATGAGCTAGATTGGCATTGCCTCCTATTTTGTCAGCTATACATTGGTCTTTATGTCAGGATGCTTAAAAAGTACATGTCAGAATCAGCTTCACGTGCTCACACTTGCAAGCTATCCAAGTTAATAAGAGCTTAGCATATGAAGAAGAACCAGTCACCATTGTGGATAGACAAATTAAGAAGCTTCGCTCAAAGGAAATGGCCTTAGTAAAGGTCATCTGGAGGAACCACTCCGGAAAGGAAGCCACTTGAGAAGTCGAATAAGCCATAAGGATCAAGTATCCGTACATTTTACCTCATCATGGTATGTTTTAAGATTTGGGATCAAATCTCATTTAAAGGGAGAGTATATATATACCTCGTTACACGTGTCCTTGAGAGGTCTGGTATGGCCTCAAGGTCTTCTAGACTCACCCATTCTATTCGAAAACCCCTGGATGCATAAGTTATCTTTCAAAGCTGAACCGGTATATTGATACTACTATAGCGATCATGAGCTTGAGTTGGGGATTTCAAGCACTCTGTCAATCACTATAGTGGCCGTGTATGGGCCCAAGGGGGTTTTGCTATGCCTTAATTGCTATAGCGATGCCCCTTAAGTCGTGAATAGTGTAAAATAATGTAGTTTCATCAAGTGCTACTCCACCATATTTAAACCCTCCCCACTTGTGGAAACCCCAAAAATCTAAAACCCTCACTCCCAAATACTCTCTTCTACCCTTTCACTTTCAACCTCACTTAGATCTACCACCCTAAGCTTCAAGATGAGTAAATGTTGTTAGATTATCTCTTCCTTCTCTCTAATCTTCTATGTTCTTATGGTCGGTGTTGATATTTCTCAATGTTGTCAGTAGGGTACCTCCAATATTGTTATAGTTGATTTAGATATTGTTAGAGATGCCCATATATTAATCTTGAGTTTATGGTTATTATGGTAGACATTGGTGCCATCCCCACTTCCTAGAGCTCCCTTAGTGTTGGTCCTTCACATTCTACCCTTCCAAGTGAGTAGGTTTGATCCTATGACCTTATTTTGGTCATTATATAATTATTTTCTAGCATTATAAAATGTTTAGAGGATTTGCACTTGAGCTTTAACATGAAACAAGTTTTACAAGAACTAGAAAATATATTTGAAAACTCTCATGAAAATTATTATTACAAGAAATGCATGGGACCATATTTGAACTATGATTTCCTTAAATGATTAAATTCATTTTGAGTTGATTACGAAAGGAGAGATTGTTATGGTTGATGATGTGAGATGTAAAGCTTTTATGTCTATTTATGAGAATTGAGAAATGTTGAATTTAGAATCATAGAGTCCCCTTTTATGACTTTAGTATGATTTTAGAATAGAGAATTACTAGAGGAACAAAAATGTGAGTTAATGACAATTAAATCGTTAACCTTGGTATATCAGGCCTGCTAGAGGAAAATTATCCACATTTTAGATCGGTCAACAAGGAACGAGGGACTTAAGATCTCAACTAAGTGCTCTTGTTCGCGATTGATTGAGCACCATCAGTTTATGGATGGGCTGCTCAGTAATCCTTGAGAAAATAAAGATAATCTTTTTGTTCCCCACAAATTTATAGTTTTATAGCTATTATGCAAAATAAATAGAAATATTATATTATTATTTATGTATATTCTTCTTGCCCCATGTATGGTTGTGAATGAGAATCCATTTACTAAGTTTTATGATAAAACTCACCCCTTTCTCTTTTTCCTCAGATGTAGTTGCAACATTGGATCCTCCACCTTCCCCCCAGGAGTATATTCCAGTTGGTCGGCTTCACGTTGCCATGAAGGGTTTTGTAGAGTACTCCAATAATGTTGTGGGTTGGGTCCGGACCACATATTTGCATATTTTGCATTTTGATTTTCATGATTTAATTGTATTTAAAATGATACTATTCATGGTTCTATTGTGGAGCCACCCAGGATATTTTATATTACAGTGACAGCTTTAGAGATGATTTATGAAAAAAGCAAATTCATAAATTATTATTGCTATGGCCGAGATTTTAGCAAAATTACATTTAGAAATGGATTTTATGATTAAAGTATTCATATAGTACGACATAGCGATCATGAGGCTTACGTGGGGACAAGATTCCTCACGTGTCACAATCCTATATTGGGTCGTGACAGTGTGCTAGACTAGAGAAAGGGTGCACCACCATCGGACATCGGAAAGGAGGGATGCGACTTCAAGCCAGCTAGTTTACATCTTCGCGGCCAGGACTTACCATCACATCTGTCGACTTGGGCAAAGAAAGGCAGTGTTGTTAGAGTGACAAGGTGAAGGGAAAGTTGGGCTGGAGGCTGAGCTTGAGCTGTGGTAGGTGCATGCAAGTGCAGCTTTGTGATGGTGGCACTGCGATTTCGTGATGTTGAGATCGAGAGGAGGGTGACGTGCGCAAGGACCAGGCAGTGTGATTAGGGGTTTCCCTCTGGCTTCAATATGGTTTTAGGGCTCACGGTCACTGTTGGCTCGCCTTAGAAAGAGTGTGTTGCTAGTTCATGTTTTCTAGTAGAGCAACAAATTGGTGAACACTACAGTAACAAATTGTCAATGTTGTCTTTCACTATCTATGGTTGTTGTGACCATGTTCATCCATGCTATCCCTGACTTGAAAGTTATGAACAAAAGAAAGAAATATCGCTATTAGAGAAGCATTGATGGGTACATATTTTAATTCTGTGGTTGTAAAACATGGGACATTGTTTAAGTTTCCTCTTCTTCTCCCTTTACTTTTATCAACCACAATTGAAGTGTTTGCTGGATTTCAGAAATTGTTGTGTGGATGTGTTAAGAAAAATAGAGGAACCATGGTCGAACAATATGCTTCTATTAAAGAAAAGTGACTGAAATTTTAATAATGTGAAGACACGGTTCTCTATTATTGGTATTGGAAGGAATGTATTGCCCAATTTGAAATCATGTGAAGATACGATTGTCATTTGAATTTCACAAGTAATTGCATCATGTTTATGTGCATGATATACGATTATATGTTCAATCCCTGTAAAAGGAAAAGATGGAGAGATATAACTTGGGAATTTGCTTTGACAGTGACAGAGGATTATGGTGAGATATCACCTAGGAATTGGTTTATCCAATAATAAAGGGACGTTTCTGATAAGGATTTGTTTCATGTGGTGGTAATTGTTTGTAGTCTGGCCGTTTACCAACCTTGGTGGGTGGGCTTGTTCACTGGCCCCATGGTGGGTGCAAATATTCTTACCTAAAAGTGGTGGTAAAGATGTAGGTTCCTCCAAGCATCCGTGAATGGTAAAGTACCAGGCAAGACACTTGACTCTCAAGTCAGTGTTTGAATGAGGCATAGGTGGTAAAAGAGTAATCCATATTAAGATTGTGATACTTGGAGACGTTGAACTCTTATATTTTAAGAGGTGACCTTGTGATAAGTTAGGAGATAATCTTTCCTGATAGGGGAAATATTCCTAAGATTTAGAGATCATATATATTTCGTATTTATAGGGATAAGATATAATATAGAAAATATGATAGTATAATAGAAGATTCCATGAACTAATAAGAGATCTCGCATAATCTGGAGTTAATCTAAAGATATCTGAGGTTAATCAGGAGAGAATCCGTGAGGATTTCGTACCACATAGTGACCTGGGGGCCTTCCTCAAGCCCATTAAGAATTGGTCAAGGTTTCTGACTTGTATTTCTAGTCCAATATATCACCTAATCTATTATAGGAAAAAATTATTATGCAACTGCACATTAATTTTTACTTTTTAACGGTGGTTGCTCTTTTTTAAAAATGTATTCAAATTTGTTTGGAAATTTTTTTTTTTTTGCACTGCCATCTATGCATAACTTTTGAAATAGTTGAATGAAAATTAAATTTATTTTGTTGTTATACCAATATGATTGGATAATTGTATAGAAAAAAATTTGCATTATTAATATATCAAAATTAAATTCATATTTTAATACAATTGACATTTTTTATTTTATTTTCTCTTCATCCAAGTATATGAAAGGAATAAATACATTTTTCTCCTTATTTTTTTCTCTATTCTTTTAAATTTTTGCTCTTATTTTTTCTTCTTATTCAAAGAAACCATAACAAAAAAAATTTAAATGATGGTAAAAATCCACATAAAAATTAATAAATAAATGACTGTCAAAAGGATCCCATTATTCCAAATTCCGGTTGTGGTGACATATGAATCAAATATCAAATGGCGCAGTAACGAAGCTCCATTTGCTTATTTCATTTTGATTGGCATTAATTGACTCGTCAAAGAGTCACACTTGGAAACTTGCAAGATCCATAACCTTCAATCAAAAGAAAGAAACGCACAAAATAAGGGTCAATACAAGGAAATGTACCCTATTTGAATTTAATTTCAAAGGTATCCTCGTTTTCTTTTTCTTTTTTTTCGTGGGCAACAAAAATTTCTTAAATGCTTAGAGTGTAAAAAAAAACTATTTATTTGGTTTCATTCATTAATTGATACATTAATTTTACGTATTTATCTTTCATTTTTTCATATTTTTAATACAATGATTAATGTGTTAATTAATAAATGATATAGAATAAATGATTTGTTTGGTTTTTAGAGCATCAAAAAATTTCTAGACGTCAACAACAGCACACCCGAAATCCCAAGCAGAGCGACGAATGTTAAGGTCGGATAATAGGTAATTCTCGCTTTTGACAAAATAAAAACTGAGTAGAAATAAAAAAATAATAATTTTTATGTACCAATTTTTACATAATTATCTAATCAAATCATTTTATTTAGATGGCTTTTTAAGTGATGAATGTTAGACTTACTTACTTTTACTAATATAATAATATATAATTGGATGATGTTATAAATTCATAAACTAAATAGACCTTTTCAGGAACAGTGAGACACCTTTTGTAAACTTAAATACAAGCAAAATGCAAACAGCTGCATTTGTTTTACACTCTTGACAGTCTTAGAGTATAATTGATTGGGAGATAAAAAATTTTCAATGATTGAATTTCATATGTAATACAATAGAGCTTAATCATAGCTCTTCAATCAAACAAGCCCTTTTAAGTAAAAGAGATGATTAGATGATAGTGTTATTTACACTATCAATACACCAAAGTTTAATCCCAATAAATGGATTTAACTCTTCTAAAGTGAAAATATTAGTAAAATATAAAAGTAAGTGGTTAATCACCCTTAAATCATTTAGTGGAACCTATATACAATTGAAGTTACATCCAATGATGATTAGCTCCCCACTTTTATATTTTACTAATCCTATCCCTCTAGAAAAGTCAAATTCCAAACAAACATATACAGTTGTCTAATAGATATTCATTATGATTTAATTAAAATACACTAAGCTAAAAAAATTTTAAACATTCATCCAATCGTGTATAGTAAATATAGTTATTTTTCAGTCCTACCTTGAAAAGTCATAAAGAAAGATTTGATTAGATGAGAATGAAAACTATTTTATATTATCAGTGTATCAAAATTAAACTCTATTCATTAAATTTTTAAATTATAGTGAACAATTTTTATGAAATTCTATTATCTGAAAATAAAAGTTTAATAATTTAATTTTATATATTTTCAATATAAAAAAAATTTCATGTATTATCACGTTAATAAAATATTTGACTCAATCACCTATTGCTTTAAAAGACATACAACTAAATATATATAATTAGATGACTATATAATCCTCTTAAAGAATATCTTCATGAGTTTAGATTTTGTGAAAAATAAGAGAAAAGAAAACCCTATAGGATAAAATTTTAAAATTTACATTACAAATAATTTTTTATACTTCATTCCTCTTAAAAAATTCAAACTCATAAATATATTCTTAAAAAGATCAAGCAATTAAAAGTAATAAGTTTTTAAACTAATTCTCTTTTTTCACCCAAAAAACAAATTTATCACCGTTAATTCCTTAATTAATTAAAAAATGAGTTTGATGTTAAATACACCGAGAGTCAAAACTTAAAAAGAGTTTTATTATCCAATTAAATATATGTTTTTGTCAGATTTTATAACTACTGAAGTTAAAAGTTAACTATATTTGTTAACCTAAAATTCTTTTTATATTATCAATGTATTAAGATTAAATTTAAAAAAATACAAAAATTAAAAAACAATTCTTTTTTTTTAATTTTTAGGATATCTATGACCCATAAAAGCGACTAATCATTTCGAGGCGAAACTAATCAGGGGCAAAACAATTTGGTTTTGAAAAAACAACAAATGGTTTTGAAAAGAAGAAAAACTTACTTGGGTCCTTTGATGTTGCCAGCGCTACGCCATTAAAGTTGCAAGTTCCACCAACAGCCCTGAACTGCGACCAGTAAGAACTAAACGCATAGTTAGCATGCCCTACCACAGTGTTCGGTTCAAAACACGCTTTCCCAGCTTGAATCATATCACACGTTCTGTTCCCTTGAGAGCAAGCATAGTTCAACGCCGCCTCCACCAACGTCACGTTCGCTCCTTCCGCCACCACACACCACGCCTTCCCTCTATACATCTCCGGCGGCGGCAGCGGCGGATACTCCGATTCCGGCGTCTTCCCAGAAAGGTCAATTTCGTAAATTCGCGTCCCGTTCGGGTACAGCAACCCGAAGTGGCGCTCCGTGCCCAAACCCGGTTTCAGATTCTCGTTAAAGAGTGCAAATATAAACGAAGGAAGAACCGAACCCGGTCGAGCCGGGGTCCCAATCAAGGGCTTTCTTGTCACTTTGTTGACGAAATTTCTGTTATAAGTGGCAGCATTGTGGATATTCGCCCCAATTTGATCTATGTATCCTCCGTTGGGCCAACCCGTTTCCGCAATAAAAATCCGAATACCTGAAGGGTAAACAAAATTTTTTCCCCTGTCATTTTTAGTTTAATATCAATTTAATCTCAGAATTTAATTTTAATGCAATAATAATGTAAAAAAAATTTATATTGTCATTCAATCCAATTATTTTATTTGTATAACTTTTAAATAGTAGATGTAAAAATTAACCACTTTTAATTATGTACAATATTTGATTAATGACAACATAATAAAATTTTATATTGTTGCATAGAAATTAAATTCTTAATCTTAATAAAAAATTTCACATCAATTTGATCATAATAAAAAATTTTATATCAATTATAGTCTTAGTATTTTTAATTTAAGATCAATTTAGACTTAGTCCTAACATTTTTATTTCAATACCAATTTAGTCATTACATCGAACTGGAGATCATGCAAAATCATAAAATGACTAAATTAATATCAAAATTAAAAATGATAGAATTGAATTGATATCATTAATTTTGTTACAATTAAATTGATGTGAAATTAGCAAATGGATCTACACTCTAATAGTAGACTTTAAATATCTCAATGAGTTAAGAGAGGTTATAATTTGACTCACATCCCTACTCTTATTCTCTAACATTTTAGTTAAGAAAAAAGCAATGTGAAATTGAAAATATTAAATGAAAAGCTATTTGCTCGTACCTGGATACCCAAGCCGACCCATTGCAAAATAAACCGCATCCACCATTTGGTCAAATAAATTGTGGTAAACTAAACCCGTACCCGTATCCGTAACCGTGATGTTCCTGGACTCGAATAATGCGTAATTAAGGTCAATGTTCTTGGGATCCGATGACCACGCGAAATAAGGGTAAACGTCCAAGAAAAAATAGGAGTTGGTACGGTGCAAAAACTCCAGCATGGGCTTTATGACCTGAAACGCAATGTCGTTTCTGAAAGTGCCGTTTGATGGAGGAAACGAAGATTCCAGCACGTCCATTGCGAAAGGCGTCCCCACTTTGATTTTGTGCAAACGGGAGCGTTTCAACGAGTGTTCGATTCTACGCATTGCGGGAACGATGTGGGACCAGGTTTCGGGCACTGTGGAGCTGATGAGTTCGTTGCCTACGAGGAGGTAACGGATGAGGGTTTTGGGGTAGAAAGGTGCGACGTTGGATTGGACCCACTGGTTTGCGAGTGTTTGGTTTGTGGAGATGTTCGTGACGAGCTCGTTTGGCACCATGATGGAGACTCGGAGGTTTGTGTTCTCTAAGGCTTTGAGGATTTCTGGGTTTGCGTCGTAGATTTTGACGCGCTTGGCTTTGAGTGATTTGATGAGGTTCACTGAGGTTGTCGGTGGTGGAAGGTTGTTGCCCAATTGGCCGTAGTTAACTCCCGGTTGACCTGAGATTTCTGCACCTGTGAAGTGACAAGCAAAACAAAAATGGGTTAGAGAGAAAAAAAAATTGAATGCAACAAAGATTGTAAAGTTTGTGATTTTTTTGATTTTCAGATGGGGAGGTGGCTTACTGGATATAGAAGATAAGAAGGAGAACATAAATAGGGAAATTATTATAGTAGTAGACATTTCTCTACGCGTACGGTACTTTGTTTCTTTAGATTTATTTCTATTTCGATCTTCTATCCCTCCTTGGATCGATTTATGGGAATAATATGTGTGACATAAAGTAGATGTGTACTAGGCGAAATTGAATTCCTCTAGTGCTTGGCATGTAGGAAGATGATAACAGGGAAAAGGATGAAGGAGCGGACCAATAACAGCGACCTAGTCTAGAAGGTGGAGTTTCTTGTGTTGATTAGTCTTGAGTATTGATTACTAATTGCAACTTCGTGCGTTAACATTGTATTCAGTGTGTCTTTCGTTCAACAGGGAGCATTATTAACAAATATGCTATGCACACTTATGGTTGGGTTATGTTATATAGATAGGATTTGCATCGAGATTTTTATTTTTATACTTTAAGAATATTGGTATCCTTTTAAATTTAACAATTGTGATTTAATTATGAGTATCTGAAATATTAATTAATTTTATTAGTGAAATACATGGTAACCATTTGGTCACAAATTATTTAAAATATCAATACTTATAAATTTTATAAGGTATCAGAAAAATCCTCCTAAAGTGAGATTTCATTGAGTAAAAGATTTATTTCTAATTTTATTGATCTAAAATAAAAAATCCCTACTTTCTCTTTCTTATTTTTAAAACTAATTTATATCTAACATTTTTTATTTGAAAACGATGAGGTTCAAGGTATGTGGCAGAAACTGAAGGCAGCCATCTAGTTTCTAAAGGGGGTGGCGTGTGTCAACTGGATCTCTCTACGTGCAAGTTGGCGCAGGACTGGGGTATTGACGTTTATCTGAGGTACTAACTACAACACGCTTCAAAAATAGAAAAGAGAAATATTATTGGTATTTATTATGGATATCATATCAATATATTTTTATTTATAATTAGATGTGGTGTAGACTTTATTTAATTTAATATTTATATTTTATTCAATAATAAATAAAAATATGTCAGTATCCTATAAATATGAGTATAAATAATATTACTTAATAAAAAAATACTATATACAATTATTTTTTTTTTTAGTCAGTACTGTATGCAATTATGAGCTTTGTCACAATTTTATTTTCAAATAATGCAGTGTGATTGTTAGTCACTAGTAACTTAGTCTTTATGTATATTGGGTCCCTTCCTACGCATAGAAACGCTCAAACATGCAAGCCTACTCTATATTTCACTTATCTAAATGAAGAGGGATTTGTTACACGACCAAAACAAAAAGAGAGGGGTTTGTTAGGGTTCAGGGGTGAGCTCATTTAAAAGTGAAATTAGCTACATTGAGATAGAGGAAGAGAAGAAAGTCATTTCCGCACAAACTTAGAGCAGGTTTTGACATTGAGATAGTGAATTTGTACTTCTAGAGTTATTCATTGTTGGATTGGCCTAAAATTTTGACAACAGGTTTTGGATATATGGTTCTTCATTTTTAACGGTTGATTGTCGAGAAGTCTGATGTGAGATATTGATCCTGCATAATAGCTCTATTTTTGGGTATCTTTTTCATCTTTTTTATTCTCATTTCTAAGTTTTGGTGCCTAGTTGGTTTGGCTTATTGTAAGCATGACTTGTGCAATTATTGAAGATTCTATTGTATCTTTATTTGGTCATGTCAATGGAATTAATTGGCATATTATTGCAGAATATTCTCCATTATTTGTAGAATATTACTAGTAGAATATTTGGTCACTTACACTAGTTTCTGGATCTGATTGTACAACTATAATTATGTAATTATTTCCTTAATTAGGATAGTTGTTATAGCAGTTTAGCTTATTTTTGTGAAAATAGTAAAGCTATTTTTGTGATCAAACCTTTCAAGAAGAATGAAATGGATTGAGAAGTTACCTACTTAATAAAAACCATTGTGTGATAACCCAAATACAAAATTTATTAGTATTAGAATTATTATTACTATTACTATTAGTTGGTAGGCATTTTGACATTATTATTACTATTAGTTTTATTATTTTTGGTATTATTACTTGCTACTTCAAAAGTAATTATATGAGTAAAGTTACTATGTATATGCACAGGAACTTCCCTGTTTTTTGTGGAATTCACGTGTGAAGTTACTATGCAAGTTACTATAACCTTGATTTCAATGGAGATTTTGTTGTATCCTTATTTGGTCATGTCAATGGAATTAATTGGCATATTATTGTAGAATATTCTCCATTATTTGTAGAATATTACTAGTAGAATATTTGGCCATTTACACTAGTTTCTATATCTGATTGTACAACTATAATTATGTAATTATTTCCTTAATTAGGATACTTGTTATAGGCTTAGCTTATTTTTGTGAAAATAGTAAAGCTATTTTTGTGATCAAACCTTTTAGGAAGAATGAAATGGATGGAAAACTTACCTACTTAATAACAACCATTGTGTGATAACCCAAATATAAAATTTATTAGTATTAGAATTATTATTACTATTACTATTAGTTGGTAGATATTTTGGCATTATTATTACTATTAGTTTTATTATTCTTGGTATTATTACTGCTACTTTAAAGTATATGCAGGAACTTCCGTGTTTTGGTGGAATTCACGTGTGAAGTTACTATGCAAGTTACTATTAACCCATGATTTCAGTGTGAGTTACTATGTAAGTTACTATACATATATAGGAACTTTGAAAAATCAACAAACGCGAAGAACGCGTTTATTATTTTATATATATAAATATATATAAACATTGAAATGAGGCACACGTACCGTTTATTTTTATTTATTTATTTATTTTTCCTATATATATATATATATATATATATATATATATATATGTATTGTGCCCTTGCAACTTCATTCATTTTTTCAATTTTTGTTTTTTTCTTTTATTCGTTTTATACTTATAGTATATTTTAGGCACATCATAATATTTCTAAATATTTTTGTAAGAACCTCAGCGAAGGAATTTTCCCTAGAGCGGAAAAATATAGTTTCTCGCAATTTTCTCCAATTAATTATTCCGGTAAGTAGTGTCTATGGAATTTAGTCAGTTCCTCTCATTTTTATTTAATTTATAAGTTTGAGGACTGCGAGGCATAGTTTTTTATACAATATTTTCCTCCTATCATTCCAAACTCAATTTGAGTGATAAAATCAAATTGTTTATATTTTTATTGTATTGTTTGGCTTACTATGTCATTCCAGCTCTTAGAGTCAAGTTATTAGTGGAAGTACACTTCCCTTCAATGAGTGAGTTTAACTTATGACCATACTTTTGGTCATTATTATTATTTTTCTTAGATTATATAAATTATTTATGAAATTTTAAAATAATTTATGTCAAGAAATATGTCTTTATGGATTATAGAAATTTTAGAAAATTATTGTTTTGTAGTTATCATGACAAATTATTATTTTAGAAAACTCATGGGACCATACTTGTTGTATGTATGAATTATATTTATCTTATCAGTAGAAATTTCATGAATCTCAGGATTGTATGAATAGTAAATTTTATTGCTATTAGTTTTTATCCAATAAATAGTGAGAAAACAGTACTGTTGTTAAACTATGATTGATCATTAACCTTGGTACTAAGTGGTCCACTATAGGACTGACCACTTAGGAAGGAACCCAGTGTGTCCATTTATGGGACCTAGTTAGGTGCCCATTAGATTAGTCTTTGTGATTTAGTATCAGATCAGTTAATTATGTATAAAATATCTTTTATTTCTTTACTAATTATTGTTATGAATTTAGTTAAATTATTGTTTCAGGACAATTAGATATAATTATATATAAAATGTTTTACATCAATTGCATGTATATGTTATGTATATTTATTGTTGTTCCATGTGGGTTGTGAGCGAAGACTCACTTACTGAGTTTTGATGAACTTACCCCTTTCTTTTCCTTCCCTAGAGAGATACTTCCCCCTTTATTGCACCATAGGATCCTCCTAGGAGTGTTGGACTTTCTTTGGTGAGTTTCGCTTTGAGTGGAGCTTACTTTTGGTTGTGTCAGCGAGGAGTGCTCCAATAATTGTGTAGACAGGATCCAGACATGCATTATAGTTATTTTAAGAATTTTAGTCATTTATTTTAATTATGTTTGGCTTTGACCCAGATTATGGATTTATGCAGTTTTATGTTTAGGATTTATGATTGGAAACATTTTCAGAATTATGAAGTTTAGTTATTTTAAAAAATATTTGATTTATTTATGAATATTAGATAGTCATGTTATCAAGGCTTCCGTGGGAAGTCAAATCCTTACATGCCCTTACATTCTCCGGGTCGTGACACATTGTTTTTATGGAAGAGATAAATAAGGTTATTACCACATGTTACGGATGTCTTATGTAAGAGAAGCTCATCTATAAATTGAGCTTTCTCAATTCATGTTTCATCAAGTCATCCAGAAGAAAACATAAAAGTTTCTTTGAGAGGTGATCTCCTATATATAAGAGAGAAGTGTGTTCTCCTTTAAGAGAGAGTGTTATTGTTATCTCCTTGTAATATAGAGAAGTTATAATCCTCAAAGAAATTTATTCAATTCTTTCCACATATTGTGTAGAATTTCCATTTTCTTACTTTTATATTTTAGCTGCATTATACGTCCTGTACCTGAAATGGTATCAGAGCTTAGGTTACTGAATGATTATTTTTTCTAAATTAAAAAAATGGCAACAAAGTATGAAGTTGAGAAGTTTAATAGGAGTAATTTCTCCTCTGGAAATTGAAGATGAAGACAATCCTAAATAAGGACAATTGGTTACCAACAATTAAGGTAGATCTACTAGGATAGCTGATGATAAATGGACATATATGGATGATAGTGCTATTGCAAATTTGCATTTGCCATTGGCTTATTTCAGTCTTGTCAAGTGTTGCGAGAAGAAGGCAAAAGAAATTTGGGATGCACTTGTTAAACTGGATAAGGTCAACACTTCATAATAGAATATTTCTAAAAGGGGGTTGTATTTCTTCGAATGAGAGTGAATCCACATTGGTGACGAATTGCATCAATAATCTAATATGCTATTCTCCCAGTTACTACCTCAAATTATACAATAGGAGAGAATGAGCGTGAGAACTTCTACTTTAGAGTCTACTTGACTCATTTGATCAACTTGTTATCAACATCACCAATAATAATATTGTTGATCATTTAACCTTTGATGATGTTGCCGCTATTCTTAAAAGAATCAGACACAAGAATAAGGAAGATAGATCGAAGTGCTCAAGACAAGCTGAAGCATTGTCAATGACAAGAGGAGATAAATGGAACAAGCATCCAGTGGGAGCCATGGCCAGAGTAGATCAAAGTCAAGAAGAAAGAAGAATTTCAAATGCCACCAATGTGGCATGAGAGGGCACTTGAAAAAAGATTATTGGTATAACAAGAGGAACACGAGAGGACTTCAAACACAACAACATCTCAAGGATGTGTTGTGAATATCTCAGATGAAGGAGAAATTCTATATAGCGAAGCGGCAATTATTCCAAATGCGATAAACAGTTCACTAATGTCTCATAATGGACTCGAGAGCAACTTGGCATATGACTCGACACCGTGAATGGTTTTGCACTTATGAAATTGTTTCGGAAAGATCTATGTTTATGGGAAATTATCATGCTTTGAAAATTGTTGGGGTTGGTGGTGTTAAAATAAAAATGTTTGATAGTTCCATTCACACAATTCAAGGGGTATGACACATGAAAGGCTTAAAGAAGAACCCGTTGTCTATTGGACAACTAGATGAACTTGAGTGCAAGACCCATGTTAAAAGTGGGGTCTTGAAAGTTGTAAAAGGAGCTCTTATGGTGATAAAGGCAGACAAGATCAGGGTGAATCTATACATGCTTCTGGGTGACACGTTGTAGAAGCAGATGCATTAGTTGCATTAGATACCCTAGAAGAATCGACAATGATGTGGCATCGCAAATTGGGCCTCATGTCAGAATGCGGCTTGAAGGTTCTTGCTGAGTGTAATATCATTCCTGACACAAAATATGTTAATTTACCATTTTGTGAGCATTGTGTGATGAGTAAGCACATAGATTGAAGTTTAATAGATCAACTACTCGGAGCAAGCACATGCTAAACTTGATTCATTCTAATATGTGGGAGTCACTAGAAATGTCCCTAGGAGGAGCAAAATATGCAGGATCATTTATTGATGATTACTCCAGGAGACTATAGGTGTACCTGATCAAGAAGAAGTCATATGTGTTTCAAATATTCAAGGACTTCAAAGCAAGAGTGGAACTTGAATCTAGAAAGATGATCAAGTGCTTAAGACTAACAATGGAGGAGAATACATATATGGTGGTTTTATCAAATTTTGCAAGCAGGATGCTATTCAAAGGCAATTCAGAGTTGCACATACGCCTCAAAATGGTGTAGCAAAGTAGATGAACAGGACTCTTAGAAAGAACAAGAGCTATGTTGAGAATTGTAGGATTAGCCAAGTCTTTATGGAGAAGCTATTAAAACTGTGTGCTACGTGATAAATCGATCACCATCAACTGCGATTGGTTTGAAAACACCGATGGACATGTGGAATAACAAGCCAATAGATTATTCTTCTCTCCATGTGTTCGGATGTCCTGTATATGATGTACAACTCCTAGGAAAGAACAAAGTTGGACCTAAAGTCTAGGAAATGTATATTCTTAGGATATGCTGAAATGTCAAGGGGTATCGCCTTGGATCCCACCGCCCACAAGGTTGTCGTAAGCAAATATGTGGTATTTGCAAAAAATGGATAGCAAGGAGAACAAGGAAATGAAAACAATAAAGAGACTACTACAGTTGGAGAAAATGATCCTTGCAGGAGAACTAGAGCCTGAAGAACAAGGACTTGAGGAGTCTAATGATATAGCAGTTAACAATCAACTCGTGATATAAAACCTCTGTCATGGCACTTAGATTATGTTTTGGCAAGCCACAATACATACTATTTACTAACAAAAGGTGGATAGCCAACAAGTTTTCAAGAGGCAATGAGTAATAAAGATGCTTCTTTATAGATGATAGCAATGCAAGAAGAAATTGAAGCATTACATAAGAATCAAACACATGGGAGCTTGTTCCACTACCAAAAGATTGCAAAGCTATCGAAAACAAGTAGGTTTACAAGATCAAACGAGATAGTAATGACTAGGTGGAAAAATTCAGCAGGATTGGTGGTCAAAGGTTATGCTCAAAGGAAAGTATGGATTTTAATGAAATATTTTCTCCAGGAGTTAGACTAACCACTATCCGTGTGGTTTTGGCAATGTGTGCTCCATTTGATTTGCATCTAGAGCAACTAGATGTGACAACAGCTTTCCTTCATGAAGAACTTGAAAAAGAGATCTATATGCTCCAACCAGAAGGTTTTGAATAGCAAGGAAAGAGAACTTAGTTTGCAAATTAACCAAGTCTTTGTATGGCTTGAAACAAGCACCTAGGTGCTGGTATAAAAGGTTTTATTCCATTATTACTACCCTTGAATACAATAGGCTGAGTTTAATCACGTGTTTATCACAAGTGGGTTGGTAATGATGAGTTCATCATTTTACTATTATACGTGGATGACATGTTGGTGGTGGACCCAACAAAGATCGAGTCCAAACATTGAAGGCGCAACTGGCTAAGGAATTTGACATGAAGGACTTAGGATCGGCAAACAAGATTTTTGGGATGCAAATACTCCAAGACAGAAAATATTGAAAGATTTGGCTTTCCTAAAGGAATTATTTGAGAAAAATCTTGCAGTTTCAACATGCAAGATTATAAGTCAATTTTTACCCCACTTCCTATCAATTATAAGTTGTCCTCAAGCATATGTCCCATCAATGAAGCAAAGAGGAGAGAAATGCCTCAGGTGCCGTATGCATTAGTAGTGGGGAGCCTTATGTACGCAATGACCGCACAAGAGTAAACATGTCTAAAGTTGGAGTAGTAATTTGTTTTATAGGATATCCAGGTAAAGAGCATAGAATGCTTAAGAGGATCCTTAGATACATCAAAGGAACCTCAAATGTTGTGTTATGTTTTGGAGGATCAAAATTTACTGTCAAAGGATTTGTTGATTCAGACTTTACAGGTGACCTTGATAAGAGGAAGCCCATAACAGGCTATTTGTTTACACTTACAGGTAAAGCGTTAGTTGGCTATTTAAGTTACAAACTGTCATAGCATTGTCTGCTATAAAAGCTAAATACATGGTAGCTACTAGGCATGCAAGGAGGCTATTTGGGTGCAAAGGTTAATTGAAGAACTTGGACACAAACAGGAGTTAATTTCTATATATTGTGACAGTCAGGCTTGCATATTGCAAGAAATTTGGCTTTCACTCAAGGACAAAGTACATAGGTGTCCAATATCATTTTGTTCATGAAGTAGTGGAAGCAGAGAGTGTGGACATGCAGAAGATTCACACTAAAGATAACCTAACAAATATCATGACAAAGCCAATTAACACTGACAAGTTTAAATGGTGCAGATCCTCTTATGGTCTATCAGACAAATGAAGTTTTTGAAAGCTGGCCAAAATTAGCTTTAAGTGGGAGATTGTGAAAATAGTAAAGCTATTTTTGTGGTCAAACCTTTTAGGAAGAATGAAATGGATGGAAAACTTACCTACTTAATAGCAACCATTGTTTTTGATGGAAGAGATAAATAAACTTGTTACCACATGTTACGGATGGCTTACGTAAAAGAAACTTACCTATAAATTGAGCTTTCTCAATTCATTTTTCATCAAGTCATCCAATGAGAAAAAGATAAGAGTTTCTTTGAAATGTGATCTCTTATATATAAGAGAGAAGTGTGTTCTCCTTTAAAGAGAGAGTGTTATTATTATCTCCTTGTAACAAAGAGAAGTTATAATCCTCAAAGAAAGTTATTTAGTTCTTTCCACATATTGTGTAGAATTTCCATTTTCTTACTTTTATATTTTAGCTGCACTAAACGTCTGGTACCTAACAATTTTTAGGGATGTAAATCAAATTGTCTTTCACTATTTAAAAATGAGAATTCTCCAGGAGCAAAGACAGAGTTTTGACCTGAATTTTCAGAGTTTAACATGGTATCAATCTTGGTTACGATCCTCTAGTTCGGCCTGAAATTCCTAGCCTCTTGTCTCGAGTTTGTCCTTGTCCAATTCACGTTCATCTTAGTTCTTGCCCAGCCTTAGTTTTGTGATTTTTTTTATCCTCAGCCTCATGTCTATTGAAAAGTATGATGTCTTATTGGTTTGTCTTAATGACAAAAACTATTCAACTTGGGCATTCCAATTTCAAATATTTGTCAAGGGTAAGACATTTGGGTTCATGTTGATGGTAAGAATGCCTTCTTGACAAAGAAAAGTATAAGAATGAATTTGTCAAGTGGGAAGTCAAAGATACTCAAGTCATGGCATGGATCATAGGCTTTGTTGACCCAAATATTGTCCTTAATCTTAGACCATTCACCACTTGCAGCAAAGATATGGGACTATCTAAAGAAAATCTATAGTTAGAACCATACATGCTCGACAAGTCCAACTTGAACATGAAATCGCTATTTTTCAACATGAAAGTCTCTCCATTTTTTATTTATATTCTCATTTCATGAATCTATGGGTTGAATACACTAACATTGTCTATAAAAGTTTGTCGGCTGAAGGTTTTATTTCAGTACAAAAAGTTCATGAAACTACTAAACGAGACCAATTTCTTATGAAATTGAGATAAGAATTTGAAGGTATTCGGTCCAATCTCATGAATAGAGCTCCTGCACCTTCCTTGGATGCATGCCTCAATGAACTCCTTCGTGAAGAACAACGTCTTCTTACTCAAACAACCATGGAACAACAAAAATCCACCTCTCTTCCAGTTGCATATGTTGTACAAGGAAAGCCTAGGGCCGGACATGAGTATCGTGATTTGGACATTTGGCTTCAAACTGTCCAAAAAAGTTTTGCACTTACCTCCAAAAAAATGGCCATATCATTAAAGAATGTCCAATACAACCACCCAGGAAGACTATAACAGCTTTGTTGCCTCCATTGGTTCTTCTACTACTACTATTTCTGTGATTCCAGCAATTGTGCCCCATAATGCTCTCGCTCTTATTCAAACTTCGACCCCTAAAATTGTTCAACAAATGATAATTTTAGCATTCTTTGCTTTAGGGCTTTTAGGTAAACCTTTTTCTACCTCTTCACGTTGGTATTTGGAATTTGAGGCATCCAATCATATGACCAACAATGCTGAAACCCTTACAAATGTCACCAAATATTCTACAAATCTAAAAATTCATACTGCTAATGGAAATCATTACCTATCATAGCAATTGGTGATATTTCTTCATCTTTAATTGATGTGTTTGTTTCACCCGATCTCACTAGTAACCTTATTTTTGTTGGTCAATTAGTTGACAATGACTCCATGTTGCATTCTCAAAAACTCTAGTTGTCTTGTGGGATCAACACTCAGGGGAGATGATCGCGAAAGGGGCCTAAAGTTGGACGTCTTTTTCCTCTTTATTTCACAATGTCTCTATCTCTTTTCCTACCTTTTGTTTCTTGTAATTCTATTACTGTTAATTTTGAAATATGGCATAAATGTCTTGGACATCCAAACTCAAATGTACTTGATGAATTGCTAAAAGATGGTGTTCTTGGTAATAAAGAGTCCCATTCTCTTTCAATTTTATTGTACTTCTTGCAAACTTGGTAAAAGTAGGATTCTATTGTTTCCAACATCTCAATCAAATGAAAGACAAGCTTTTGATATGATTCACAGGAATTTATGGGGGATGGCACCTATATATCTCATGTCCATTACAAGTATTTTGTCACTTTTATTGATGATTATAGTTGTTTCACATAGGTCTATTTTGTGCGCTCAAAAGATGAAGTATTTTCTGCTTTCAAATTTTTTTCATGCTTATGTATTGACCCAATTTTCTTCAAAAATTAAAATTATTCGATCTCTACAATGGGGGTAGTACACATCTCATTTATTCCAAGAATTCTTGCAAATAAATGATATTTTATCTCAAAGGTCATGTCCTTCCACTCCCAAATAAAATGGGTAGCAGAAAAAAAATCATCAACTTCTTGATGTTGATGCTATCTGTACCCTTATGTTGGAATCATTTGTGCCATCTCGTTTTTTGGTGTGAAACTCTCTCTACTACTATCCATCTTATCAATCGCCTCCCTTCACCATCATTAAATAATGATTCTCCTTTCTCACAACTATTTGGACACCCACCCACTTATTCTAATCTTCGTACCTTTGGTTGTGTTTGTTATGGCCATCTTCCCATACAAGAACACTCCAAACTCATAGCTCAATCATTAAATGTGCTTTTCTTGGTTACTCAGCCCACCAAAAATCTTTTCTTTGCTATGATCCTAATTTACATTGAGTTCGGGTTTCTTGGAATGTCATCTTTCATGAAAATACATATTTTTTTGCAACTAATCATGACACTGTCTCTTCTTCCTCCATATCACTTTTGCCATTGGTTCCTAACACTTCTATAGGACCAACATCACTAAAACCTCCCTTGGTGTACCAAAGGAGGGCTGTAACTTTGAATTAGCCACCAACACCTCAACCCCTCTCCGTCCTTCTACTTTACCAGTACTTGCTCCAGAACTAGCTCCTTTATGATGCAATTCTTGTGTTATTAAACCACAGAAAAGTATGGTTTTTCTTTTCCATTATCCCTAACAGCAACTTTAGCTTCTCCTAATTCCTTCTTCCTATAAACAGGCAATGGAGCATGAGTGTTGGCAAAAAGCTATTGAAACAAAACTATTAGCACTAGAAGAAATCATACATGGGATGTTGTTCCATGTCCCTCATCTATTAAACCACTTCGCAGCAAATTTGTATTTACTACGAAGCTTCATTTAGACGGCTCCATAGATCGTTACAAGGCTAGGCTGGTTGTTCTTGGAAATAAGCAAGAATTTGGTCTTGACTATGGGGGAACCTTTGCACTTGTTGCCGAGATGACTACTGTGCACACTATTCTTGCCATTACTACATTTGAATCTTGTCTTTTACACCAGATGGATGTCTTCATGGTGTCCTCAAAGAGGAAGTTTGCATCAAACTTCCTATAGGTATGCCTACACCATCACCTAGTGTAGTTTGCAAGCTAAAGCGTTCTTTATATGGATTAAAATAGGCACCTAAAGTGTGGTTTGAAATGTTTGAACAACTGTACTTGGTTTTTCCTTCACACACGAGTCAATATGATCCATCCTTTTTTATACAAAAGACTTCTAAAGACATTGTGTTTGTGGATGACATTATGGTCACTGGCTCCAATCATGAGGCTATCTCTACAATCAAGAAATTGCTTCATTCAATTTTCCACATGAAAGATCTTGGCAAGCTCACTTACTTCTTAGGGTTAGAGGTACATTATGACCAAAAAGGCGTCTTTGTAAATTAGCACAAGTATATCCAAGATCTCATTCAATTAACTGGTCTCTAATGCCACTTCTGTTGACACTCCAATGGAACTTAATGTGAAATATAGAACAAATGAAGGTGACTTTTTGCATGATCCAACGTTATACCAAGCTGGTTGGTAGTCTTATCTACCTAACCATCACACAAGTTGAAATCTCTTTCACTGTCCACACAGTCAAATTCATGCAATCCCCTAGGCATTTCCATCTTTCAGGACACCGCATTCTTTGATATCTCCTTGGCACCTCCAACCAGATCTTATTTTTTCCTGCTAGTTCCTCACTACAACTCCAACCATACAATGATGCGAATTGGGCTAGATGTAAAGACACAAGGAAATCTACCACCAGTTGGTGTATGTTTCTAGGTGATGCTCCAATCTCCTGGAAATGCAAGAAACAAGACTCTCTCCAAGTCATCCACTGAGGCAAAATATCACGCCATGTCCCAGCATGCTCTGAGATTATTTGGTTGCATGGTGTTTTTTTAGAGCTTGGGTTTCTACAGCCACAACCTACTCCACTACATGCTAACAACACAAGTGCAATACAAATTGTAGCAAATCCTATTTACCATGAAAAAACAAAGCACATAGAGGTTGATTGTCATTCCATTTGAGAAGCCTATCACCATAGAGTTATCACTTTGCCTCATGTCTCCAACTCAGTTCAAATCATTGACATCTTCACCAAATCCTTGACACATCAGCGCCATAATTTCCCAGTCACCAAATTGATGCTTGTAGATTTACAGCATCAATTGAAGGGGACGTCAATGGAATTAATCGGCATATTACTCAGAATATTCTCCATTATTTCCAGAATATTTGCTTTTTACACCAGTTTCTATAATTGATTGTACAATTGTAATTATGTAATTATTTCCTTAATTAGGATACCCAGGTGTATGATAGCTGTTATAGCTTAGCTAATTTTTGGGCTGTAAATCATGTTGTTTTTCACTATTTAAAGGAGAATTCTCCAACAGGCAAAGACAAGTTTCGACCTGAATTTTTGAGCTTCTCATTAATGATATCTGCTTTTGCTTTGAATGGTCAAGTTTGTCTTCAAGGTTCTTCTCCGTCAAGGCTGGTTCTATAAAATTCAACGAGGACAGATGCATATAATGGAGGGATAGCTTATTAATACATGGAAGTGGTTCTCCATCTCATCGCCAGAATTAGAGAAAAATCTAGCAATCACATCCTTTTTGTTTCCTTTCAATCGTCCTTATTGATGAATGGCTTTTTTTTGTTTTAATGATATTCGAGTCCAGTTCGTGCTACCTCAATCTGCAACTTTTCCTTATGTACTAAAATTGATGACAATTAACGAAAAAGGCGATTTCTTATTGAGAATTTTAGAGCTAGAAAAGAAAAGGCCACACAAGTAGTAATATAGCCACAAACCATTTCCTCTTATGTAATGTATAACTATTGCTAACTTTCTAACTGGAGTCTCCTCATTGATTTCCTATCTCTTGTTCCAACAACCAAGAGATTCCAACTGCAGATGCATGTTAATAAACTACTCAGGATTTATCAAGACAAGATGGACAATCATTGCTTCCAAGAACAAGTGAACATTGTGTCCACCAGTTGGAAGAAATAATCACAGGAAAAACGACATCATCTAGATGATCAGAAGTTACACCTGGGTCTTGAAAAAGCCAAATAAGGACAATCAAGTTGAACTAGAGGCCATCAAGTGGATTCTATGTGCAAAGGTTTTTTATAGAGCTGCAGCAAAAGAGACGAGGAAACCACACTAAGAGAAGAAGCAGCCATGCAAGCACCAGCAAGCCATGGGGGCAATCTGATTCCAATAAACGGGTACAAAACCCCTGCAGCAATTGGCATGCCAAGAATGTTATAACCAAGAGCCCAGATGTAGTTGAGCCGGATACGCGACATGGTCTTTCTAGATAGATCTATGGCAGTGATCACATCTTCCAAACTGTTTTTGACCAGTACTATATCAGCTGCTTCAATAGCTACATCAGTTCCAGCACCTATTGCCATACCAACATCAGCAGCAGCCAAGGCCGGCGAGTCATTTATTCCATCACCCACCATTGCCACAGTCATCCCTTTCATCTGCATTCAGTTTCAGTTTCAAAAATCAGAAATTGATTAAACATTTTTTTCTTAAGATCTCTGATATATTAGGTCTTCATACATCATTTTGCAACCAAAATTTGTCATCTAAACCATTGCTTTATTGGATTCACTTAAGGATTTTGTTAAATAGTATCCTAAGAGCACTCATTAAGGAGCTAAAAGTAGAAGATTTTCCATTGAAAAGTAAATAAATAAGTTTCCAATGCATTAAAAAATCAGAAATCTTCCATTCTCAGTTCCTTTACCAGTGCCCTAAGCAAAACCCTTCAACTAAAAAGACTGTTTTGTAGCAAGCCATGTAGATTAAAAATGCTTACAAGCCTTACCTGCAAGTCTTTCACCTTATCAGCTTTGCCCAGTGGATCCGTCTCAGCAAAGACTTCATCAATACCGACTTCATTTGCAATAGCAGTTGCAGTAGCAAAGTTATCACCAGTCACTATGATGCTTGAGATGCCCATGGAGTGGAGAAAAGATATGGCACGCTTAGCCTCTGGCTTTAATGGATCAGTTACAGAGAATGCTCCAGCAATCTTCCCATCAATTGAAACTAAAACACAAGTTCTAGCCAGAATTTCATTTTCAGAGATGTACCTCTCAACCTCAGAACATAATGGAACATTACAAGCATGCATAAGTCTCTTGTTTCCAACTAAAATTTTTCTATCACCAACTTTTCCACTGACACCAGCTCCGAGGTGCACCTCAAAGTCATTCACATCTGGTACTTCCTCAGTGCTGGAACCAAATTTCTGGCGCAGCTTCTTAGCATGTACAACAACAGCTTTCGCTAATGGGTGCTCACTACTTGACTAAAAATTTGTAGAAATAGTTAGTTTAAGTGAAGACATAATGGTATTCTCCTGTGTTTTTTCGTATTTACTTACTATCTTTTAAAATAAAGCACTTGAAATCCACCAAAGAAAACATCACTTACTCTGAGATAAAACCAAAATTTCGTTGATGAAAGCAATATTCAGTTTCTTGAATATTATTCAATATCTAACCGGCATGGGATCCAAAAATGTAAAGAGTGAACTTATATCAAATAAAATTTTATCAAATCAATTTTCGAAATAGTACAGCGCACATGTTAAAAGGAGATGATAGAAGAAAATAACCTCAACAGCAATTGTCATGTCACATAACTCCTCCATGGAAAATTCAGAAAACAACACTGCACTAACTACCACTGGCTTACCAATTGTTAGTGTCCCGGTCTTATCAAACACAACAATTTTTACCTGCAAAGAAAACAACTCCAACTAAAAACTACAGTCAAAGAATGAGGAATATATAGCATATGTGGGCCACATAAACACTAGATAACATATGGTAGATTATGCCAAACATTAATAGGGTGGCCCAGTGCATGAAGCTCCCATCTGATGGGGTCTAGGGAAGATAGATGTAATCTTACCTCCAGGTCACAAAATAGCAACCTTACCGTTGCGCGGGGCTCATCCTCTATTATGCCAAACATTAATGTTAGAGATAAAATGAATCGACATGAAGCCTTCAATGTTAGCACCAAAAAGAAAAAAAAAATATGCCTTCGTGATGATTTTAATGCTTTAATTGCCTGATGGCAGAAGTAGCATCCATGCAGAATGACTAGCAAGAAGATATTGTCGCTTAGCAACATCCAGCTACAAAAGGATATCAACATTGACCAAATCTTGCACTAACTATGCCTAGTTGCTATTGCGGGGACTATTTTCAAGAAGCATGCCCTACACTAAGTTATTTCACACATTGCACTCTATAGATTGTCACTCAAAACTATAAAAGTTATATGGTTTTCTATCTTTCAATGTCTAGTTATAGTGTTTCAAATAGTTTATCCTGATAAACAAAAATAGGGGCAAAAGTTCACATCTTGTGCAAATATGAACAAGCTTTTATTTCGAACATTCTATCTCATTTTGCAAGCGCAGTTCATACAGTACAAATCCGCTCAAGAGATACTGAGTACGAGGAAAAACAAGTGTCATTACCTTGTGTGCCTTTTCCAGTGCATCTCCACCCTTGATGAGAACACCCTGAGAAGCACCCATGCCTGAAGCAACCATGACTGCAGTTGGTGTTGCAAGACCCAGAGCACATGGGCAAGCAACAACTAGTACAGAAATAGCAAACTGCAGAGCAAGCTCAAATGCATCCATTGCTTTTGGTATCCAACCTTTAGGGTATAAACCAGCTTCCCCAGGAATAAACCATCCCATCCAAGTTAAGAGTGCTGCAACAACCACCTATGGATGCAACTACAAACATGAGCAGCTTCCCCATTTATAAGATATATCATTTCAATGCTAATATCAATTAAGGAACAAAATGATATAGAATTTTTATTATCCCTTCATTTTTCGTCCAATAATCCATTGAGATCAGTGTAACAAAAAGATGAGGCAACACGAAAATACATTTAAAAAAAGGGAACCCCTTTTCGGATTTTCCAGTTCAACAAAAAAAAGTCCCACCCAAATCAGTATATATAAACTTAGTTTATCTGAAGAGAGATAATATTCACATTAAGCCCACTTGAATAAAACCTTATTTTGTAAGGGAAAGAATTGAAAAGAAACTAGTTGAGGAAACTACTCACTATTGGAACAAAAACCCTTGAAATGTCGTCAGCAAGTTTTTGAACTGGTGCTTTGGCAAGTTGAGCAGCTTCTACGAGCTGAACAATTTGAGAAAGCGCAGTTTCTGATCCAACATGTGTAGCCTTAATCAGTAAGCAGCCGTTCTCGTTGATGGTTCCACCAATGACCTGTTCAACAAATTCAGAGAAATTAAAAACGAGTTACTGATCACTCGGATTCTTGAAATTTCTATACATAAGTCACTTTAGTCCTTGAAGTTTAAAATCTAACCAAAAAGTCGCTTTCGATTATATCTAGCCTTCATGGAACTTTTATACCACACCATCAACACTCTGTAACAAAAAATATATATACTACCAACTAAGAGGCATACCACAAGATTAATACCTTGTCTCCAGGACTTTTATCAACAGGTCTTGCCTCCCCAGTGATCATACTTTCATTTGCATAGCTTTGCCCTTTTATAACAACACCATCAACGGGAATTTTAGCCCCAGGAACAATCTTAATTATGTCATTCTTTTGTATAAGTTGAGTCTCAATTTCTGCCTCCGACATGACATTTCCATCGCTATCAATTTCTACCAAATAAGCTTTATCAGGAACGAGTTGTGTCAGCTTTCCCAAAGCATCTGATGTTTTTCCTTTAGCCAAATTCTCCAAATATTTCCCTAATAGAATAAAGGATATCAACATGGAACTGGTCTCAAAGAAATCTTGTCCTTGAAAAGTATCTGAAGTCAGTGCTTTTATTAAAATATATACTGAGTAAAAGTAAGCAGCATTGGTGCCTAGCGCAACCAGCACATCCATGTTAGCAGATCTTCGCCTCAATGCATGATATGATCCTACATAGAACCTAATAAGAGCAGCCATGGCAAAATGATTATGAAGATCTCATTTGAAAACACGATATACAGTAACATGGCTAATAAAAAGCAACAATAGCAAGCAAATAGTATTTAATACCTTTTGCCAACTATGAACTGCACAGGTGTGCTAAGGATCCATCTTAAAAACAACCCAAGAGTAAGCATATTGTGGATCTTATAGTTTAACCAGTTTCCATATGGAGGAAGCATGGGAAGCACCATGGCAAATACAAACACAGGAACAGAAAATAAGCAGCTGAACAAAAATTGGTCCCTATACCTACGAATTTCGTCCACCTTATCTTTTTCTTTTTCTCCTGAAGTAGAGCACAAGGATGCTCGATACGTCTTGGGGCCACAGCTAGCTGTCTCAATGCAGTAAATGAGAGATCTTGGACCTGTAATATCTGGATCATAGCTAACTGTAACTTTATGTTCTTTCAAATCCATTTCAACATGATTCACACCTGCAGCTAACTCAAGAGAAGACATTATGACATTTACATCTCCTGCAGAATCAACCCCATCAAGTTTTAGATGCACTTTGTTCACGTCATTTGCAGAGCTAACAAGATCTGCTCCGAAACCTGCATCTTCTATAGCTTCGATTATCTTGTTAGTATCTGTGAGGTTAGGATCAAAGTACACTTTTGCCTCCTCTATAGCTAGACCTACTGTTGCCTTTTTCACTCCATCAACCATTTGAAGGGCATTCTCAACAGACTCAGAGCAGCTTGTGCATGCCATCCCTTTAATCCTGACACGGCAAACTGATATGTCTTGCTCCCAAAGCTCATCAACTCTAAAGCCACTGTCTTCTATTGCTTCTTTTATAATTTTAGCCTGCAATAAATTTAGAACAGAATCACAACTATTGCTATTTTCATTCAACATATGTGCTACAAAACAAACCCCCTTGCCCAGTTTTAACTTCTTTTTTAGTTATAATTTGTGGATGTAATCAAGTTGTGATTGCTGTGATCGTAAAAAATAGCAGCCCACACACCATAAAAACCACATAATGGTGGCCATAATTGCCATTGCAATCTAAAAACATTGCTTACGCTCTATGTCAAAAATTTGTACAATTGTTTTTTTCTTAACCCAAGAAAAAAATTAGTAAAAATAAAAAATTCAGCACAAACACCTTAGAATAAATTGTTCATAAAAGCAGGTTCTTTGTTTTTAATTATTGCATGAGGATGTCTGGCATCATGACGGCGATATAGGTGACAAGATCATAAATTTTTATAAGAAAGAGAAAGAGTTCAATTTCAAAATATATTATCAATATAAAATAATTTTACCCAAGAGCTACATCAGTAAAAGTGTTTGATTCAACTACCCATTAATTTGAAAGTCTTATAATTTGGAGCACATGATCGGTACCATTGCATCAAAATTAAACTCTAGAAATGTTGACTCCGATACAGAACTGATTAAACTGGCATAATTTCAGATGGGTGACTTACAGTGATGAA
Organism: Dalbergia oliveri; assembly: GCA_030441495.1. Lineage (NCBI taxonomy): Eukaryota > Viridiplantae > Streptophyta > Magnoliopsida > Fabales > Fabaceae > Dalbergia > Dalbergia oliveri. Next base: position 10,584,660 of record JAMLFY010000016.1, read on the forward strand.
CTTGGGAACATATTTGATTACGGCTCGGCCATCAAGTGGTGACACCGCGATGCTGTTTACCCCATTAAGGTCCCTAACTGCAGACTCAACAGAGTTTACGCATGATGCACACTTGATATCACCTATTTGAAACATAACTGTCCTATCCGTGACGTCTTCTCGAGTCTGCAACAAAGGCATCTTAATATCACAATCCACTCCATTAGCTTCCATTTTCGGATCCTGCAAGAAAAAAGTTCAAAATTCAACTAACGATGCGAACAAACCATAATTCTTCAACAATAAATATATCAGTGCCAATAAATTTTACACATGCTGTCACATAAAAAATCTAAATCATATAAAAAACCAGTGTTAAAAAAAACTTAAACCAAAAAAAAAAAAATCCTAGAACCTGAGAAGTTAATAAAACCTTAAACCATCATCAACCAAGTTCATTAACAAACACAAAACAACATATCATCATTTCCCTAATTCAAATTTGCTTTAATTAAAAAAAAGATTATTCCAATTTTTTTTTTTTTAAGAAAGGAAAAACTAGAGAGAGATTGCAGATACACCAAAATCAAAGCAAAGCCAAATCATACACAAGAAATCATGTTCGTAATTTTGCATAGTAAATTGAAAGCGATTAAACAAACGCACATGCATCGCAATAAGGGGAACAAAATTGGAATTCCCGAGAGCAGTGAATGGCGTGGTTTTTTTTGAAGTCAACGTTAGGGGTTATGGCCGCGTGAAAAGCGATAGAGGAAGATGAAAACAAGAGTGGGAGAAAAATTTAGGGTTAGTGGGAGTTGAGTTGAGAGGGGGGGCCGAAGAAAAAGGTTGTGAAAGACAAGTTTCGAAGAAGGTGCGGTTAGACGGTTATGGACGTGACGAGTGAGAGTGTCGCTTTGCGAGCTAGTGGTGCCTTTGAGGACACCGGTTTTATTTCAAATTTTTGAATCCGTAAACGCCGGCTCTTAGCTTCCCACCAAAATTTGGTTCTTGACCGCATCTACGCCTGCGTTAACTATCGCGCTTCGATACTATCTAGACAATCGATACTATCTGTTTAACTAGCGATTCGACTGTCTAAGTGCCTTTTTTATTTTTTGGGATATATTACTCTTTCTTTTGTTTAATATGTGAACATGTTGTATTATGATTAAATATTTATTTTATTGAGATAATATTTGAGTGTGTGAAATTAATACTTATTTCTTTTACTCTTTTTTTGTTTGACATGTGAATATGTTATATTATGATTAAATATTTATTTTATTGAGAATAAAGTTGTCATATGCAATATTTAGCACTAATGTCAAATATCCTAAAAAATAAAAAGGCGACTTTGTGTTGTTAGTGATATTTATTATAGTGCATAAGGGGATGTATTAGCTCTTTTTTTACATCAACATCTTCACTTTAGAGTATCATTTGGAAGGTGTCAATTAGAATCAAATATATTTAGTACCTCAATTTAAAACCATAGGAGGTAGTGACCAAAGAGGCTTTCTAGAAGTTTTAACTTAATTTATATTCTCAAATGGGAGGTTAGTGCTATTCTTTCTTCTCAACCCCACTTAAACAAATGGGTGAGATATTTAAGTATGGTTAATGGCAAGTTTACTTCAAGTGAGAATCAGAAGCTGCTCCTAATAAGAATAAGAAATCAAATTACAATTTGACGCTTGAATTGTGACTTCCCTATCCAACATTATATAGCACATGCACACCTATCAAACTTCCTCTAATTGATTTTTAACATATCATTTAAAAGGAAAAAAAATAAAGACAACTACAAAGCAGAACCAATCGTGAATAGGACACTTATTTTCTCTTGAGTGATAATCTGGTTGATCAATAAGGAAATTTAACCAAAGAATAGGTGCTACACTATCTCATAGGGGAAAACATTCAAAATTCAACTTTCTTTCTTTGTTTTCCTTTTTAACTTCTAGCTAGCAGAACTATGATTAGTGATTTTAAGTAGCGTGAAGCATAATTTCTAAGCCTCTAAGGATCTTCCTTTCACTGATGCGTAGCATCAAAGAATGATAAATCTTTCTATCTATAACAGAACTACACTTCGTCAATGTCTCACTATCATTTTCTATTGATTCCAAACCATAGAGACTCTCTTTCTTATCGGCAATTGATGACAAAGCATCGCATGCTTTTTTGTCAGGAAGGATTTCTTGCTCATGTTACATGACCTAGTTGCAAGATATTATCACTCAAGAGAATGGTATCACTTGATTCATGGTGATTTCTAGCGATCGATATCAATGGTCCAACTTATGGTAGGCAATATCTGGCAATAACATGATGTACAGCAAAATGAGGAGCTCAATCTGGTTCTCCATCAAATGAGATCTCAAAATATTCCGAATTTTGGATGCCACATGCAGAATAGCCTAGCCTTCTCTAGGGAGACCCTTACCTACCGTGCCAATCAGAAAATGAATGCGCGGTAGCCTCGTGCATTACATACTCAATCCGTGCAAAAGAAATAGATAGAGTAGATGTTTATGTATAAAAAAAAATATAATCAGACACAAGCATGTGAACAAAACCCAAAACAAAAAGAAAAGGAGAGATGATTTGCCCTTTCTTTGTAGGCTCTTGAATTTCAACTTAGATAATTTAGTAAAGAAAGTGCATGAAGTACACCTCTTCTGAGCCATGATAATTACCATAGTTGCCAAAAGAAATACAATTATCTAGGTTTCAGGACACCTCAAGATAATTGTAATAAATGATTACAAATCAAGGGATGCGATGCAAATACCCATTATTATCAATGTACCCTTAATCCAGTGATGTATACTTTAAAATGAGAAAATATTGATTATCTTCAATTATATGATAGGATCCAATCATAAGCCAACAGCTAGGACATTATCTAATTGCAAGATATACCCAAAAAAAGGGGGAGAATGAAAAAGAAAAAAAAAAGCCACAATGTTGAGATAAAAAATGGATAATTGCATTTGTGTTTACATACCAAATGAAGAAAAGGCCTTTTTGCATCTACTTTCTGCCTTTCTAAATATTCAGAGACTTTTCCAAGAGGTTCTAGTAGATATAGAGAGCAAATCTGTTGGAATTTCACCAACCATCCACTCCATGGTCAAACTCTCTTTCGACTTAAATGTCGAAATACTTTTGGCACATGCATGAAAGTAAAGGAAGAGTGAACTTCCTGAATGTAGCAACAACAAATCAGTAAAAAGAGCAAAACATTTACCACTATTGTTAGAAACCAATACGACCTAGATTTACATTTATCACGTATGTGGAAAGTTAAGAACCTAATGAAAGGATTTCACCAATACTCTAAATTGTCAAGTTTTTAGAACTCCAATATTCAAACATAATTAAACTATAATTGATATGTCATTCATTACCAGAAACTTTGAAGCATTTGCAAACTCTAATATGTAATCCAATTTACCAACAAATCCTTTCCCAAGCTCAGCATATAAGCGAAGGTCGTTCTTTCTCTTGGCAAATACTCGTTATCATCAATGTACGCCTTAATCCAGTGATGTAGTTCCCTGAAAATACCTAGACACTTGGAAAAGTTCTCTAAAAATAGCAGACTACAAAGAAAAGGCAATTCATTTAATACACCTCAACATAATTACCAAACAAAGAACGGGCATGAAGTATACTCCCTTTCTCTTGAGCTCACTTTCTCTATCCTCCGTGGTTCCCATTATGTTCTCCTCATCTCCACCGCCTGATCCACAACCATCCAACCGATCTCGGTGAGATCTTGCCCACGTGCCCACCATCACCTCATCTTTCTCTTCCATCATGGTTGTAAGTGGAGGGAAGCGTTAAAGCGCATGAAGAGGAAAGACACCACATACTTCTATGACTTCCTCTCATTCCCGTAGCCATCTGCCATCGCTTCTGAGAGCTTCGTTGATGGTCCCTTTAGCTTCGTTGTCTAATCCTTCCTTACCATGCAGCTCCGTACCGCCACCATCTCCTCTTTCCTTACATTAAAAAGGAAGAAACTTTACCAATAACCCATCATGGGCCGAAAAAAATTAAAGCACAACATTAGATTTACAAAATAAAAAATCTGATACCAACCTAGCAAATGAAGTGGCCAAAATAATTTTCAGTCTTACTTTTTATTGTAAACCCCATGTCAAAAAGAAAGAAACTTTACCAATCAAACAACCCAGAAATGAAGTGCGAATAAAAAAAGAAAAAAAAGAAGGAGAAGAAGAAGAATTAATGGATAGGGAATGGAAGAGAGTGCCTAGCAGAGTTGATGGGGAACGGATCAAGAACCGAACCTGTTAAAGCTGGAGGAGAAGTCGCTGGTCACGACCATGGTGGTGTTAATGGATGGCGGGGATTTCACGGTCATCATAGAGGACACATAAAAGCAATGAATAGAGAAAACAAAGAATAGATGAGAGAATGTGCGAAGAGAAGAAAGTGTGTATCGTAGGGGGTGAAGTGAGAGGATTTGGAGGTGACGTCAGTTTTTTGCATCGAGGTAGGGAAGTGCTTATGTGGTGAGAATAAGGTAACTAGAGGTTTGAGAAGGTGCGTGTACAATTTCCAGAGCTTTTTTAATTGATGCATACGATGTATGCTTACATGCGCGTGTGTTTTGTCTGGAGGCTTAGATATTACGTGCGCCAATAAGGGAAACGTGTGTGGCAAGGATGTAAGTGATGGTCAACCCATATTATGACCCAAAAGTGGATACCCATCCCAGCTAATTAACCTCCCTTTTAATTAACCCTTAGCAAAAGTATGGGCGGAAATACCAAAATTCACCTAAAGAAATTAATCCCAACTGAGCAGCCCTCCTGTTAGATCCACTCCATTCCACTACCCAAGCTTTACCCACCCATCCTCTGGCAACCCTACTTGTTAGATTCACTCCACTCACATAGGCATTGGGTTGACTTGAAGTGCAACCATACCCCGACACCCCATACCCAGGAGAGAGGAGGAAAGCATTTCGTGGCTAATGTCATTTGTAAAGGGGACATGGGAAACCAGCAAAGTCGTCTCCATCCTGGAGTTGAGACAACCACGTGATAGCCACCGAAGGGGGTCCCATTTGAAACCGAGATTGGGCAAATCCCTAGCGCGCGAGATGGATTGGCGGTGAAGCGTGTATGGTTGGGTGTAAGGCAATGCTACATGATTTAAAGTGAAATTCACAAAGGGTTTCGACTCGGTGGTGAGTCAGTGATGAGTTGATTGGAATTTATTTAGTGAATAAAATGCTGTTAGTTAAGGTCATTTAATCTTTTTTTAGCATTGGTTGTTCCTGGTGGTGATGGAGTTATTGTCCACAACAAGGAAATTTGGTGGTTTTATTTAACTGTATTACGCTTGTTATGTTGATGTTCATGAGGCGGAATGATTGGGAAGATTTGGTGGTTCTGTGTTAATATAGCACTGGTGATGATTGTGAGGAATCATAATAATTTGAGCAGCGTTGTTTTGGTATGATTGTGAGAAATCATAGTAATTTGGTAACAATTTATCAAAATACTAATCTATTTATTTGTTTGGTGTTGAAGTCAGAAGAAAAGCACTAGTGCTGTAAAGATGGAAAGTTATGACACTGATGATTTTTTGGAAGAGTATAGTACTAGCAGCAGTGATGATAATGAAGAGGACTTTTCAGAAGAGATTAGTGTAAATGGTATAGTTGAGAAAAGTTGGGCAACTTCCCAATCGAATAATATTAAGGAGATAAGCTGTAGAGTTTATGAATAGGGAGTTCAAAATTGATGATGAAGCCTATGAGTTCTATGTTAAGTATGCAAGATGTGTTGGTTTTGGCATGGGTAAGGGAGATGTTGCACGTGATGATTGTGACAATTTGATAAGGCAAAGATTTGTGTACAATCGTGCTAGATTGAGGGATAAGAAATACTATGAAAGGCTTGATAGGAAGCGAGATCACAAACATGAGACAAGAACGAATTGTAAGGCAAAATTGTGTGTTTACCTTGACAAAAGTAGCTTAACTTGGAGGTAGGCAAGTTGGATGAAGAGCATAACCATGATTTGATCCCATTGCGATTTGTACATCTAATCCCAAATCATCGTCAATGACTGATGTAGACAGACAGGTTGATAGCATGCATAGACATAGGATTGCAATGTCTCAAATCATGGGCTTCCCAGCTGGCCAAGCCAGTGGTTATGACGGTGTTAGATTCTCAAAGAAGGATTTATACAACTACATTGATAGAAGCTGGTACTCTAGGATAAACAATGGGGATGCAAATGGGGCTATTGGTTATTTACATGGAAAGGCCGATTCTGATTGAATGGCCGTTGCGAGGTATAGTTGTATGAAGGATGGGCTGCTAGCTAACTTATTTTGGGCAGATGGGTTGAGTTGGATAGACTACCAGTACTTTGGTGATGTGGTCACCTTTGACGCAATGCCCTAGTTATTTTTCTGGCACCAATCATCATTGCCTAACTTGCATTTTTGGGTTTGCGTTACTTGTTGATGAATTTGCAGCCACATATAAATGGTCGCTGAGCATCTTTTAGATGTTATGATGGGTAAAGAACCTACGGTGGTTGTGACTGATGGTGACAAAGCAATGAGGAAGGCCATTAAGTCTTTCTTTCCAAATTGTACACATAGGTTATGTGCTTGGCATTTGGAAAAAAATGCCACATCTAACATTAAGGATTCTGCCTTTTGTGAATTCAAGCAATGCATATATGCTAACTTTGAGGTTGAGGAATTTGAGCAATATTGGAATGATATGGTAGACAAGTTTAGCTTACAAGATAATAGATGGGTGCAAAAAGCATACAAATGGAAAGAAATGTGGGCCAATGTATACCTCGCAGAAGTTTTGTGCCGAGTTCAGGACTACGTCATGGTGTGAGGGATAAATTCTTTCATCAAGAGATTTATAAAATCAAGGCACAGTTACTTGAGTTAGTTCAAAACCTAGAGCGTGTAGGAGAGTACGAAACAATGAGTTGGTTGCTAGTTCCACTTTATATATGGTGAGCCTATGTTGACAACATGGCTAGAGATGATTGAGCGTGTAGCTAGAAATGTGTTTATGAGGGAGATATTTAAGGATGTAAAGAAACATATGGAAGGTGTTTCTTTATTGTTTGTTGTTGGATGTGAGAGGCTTGGAACAATTGCAGTGTACAAAGTGTTTAAGTATGGAAAACCTGATCATGAGTACACAATGTTGGTTGACAAGAACTTAGACCAATATGAATGTAAATGTCGTATGTGGAATGGTCATGGCATTCCTTGTAATCATATGTTCTGTGTGATGAGGAATGAGAAAATAAGAGAATTACCAAAGACATTGATTTTGAAAAGATGGTGAAAGAATGCAAAAAGTTATGAGGAGGGTGGGAATGAAGCGAAGAGGAGTGAGAAGATAGTGTTCCTGCGATATGGTGCACTATGTGCTACAAGCTAGTGGATGTCATTCCTTAGGCCTAAAAAGTCACCTTACTTCAACGCACAATGGATGAAATATGTAGAATTTCAAGAGAGTTAGAGCAGAAGTTCGGGTTGGTTCAAATAAATACAACACATCATGAAAAGAGGAAAAAAGTTGGTGACCTTGTTGTGGTGAAGACAAAGGGTGCCCCTTTAGTGGTAAAGATGGTGCAAAAAAATGGTGATGCTCTAATTGTTCGTTGGTAGGACACACAAGAGGAATTGTTCAATAGCAAAAGGAGGAAAGGTGGACCATTGTGAAGATGATAACACTTTCCCTGTTGGATTGGATGATGAAGTTTATTCAAATGCTGATGTAAACATGGAGGCAATTTTAAGGTTATGTTTACTTGAATATGTAACTGTATTGGTGTTTTGGTGATGTTGAATTTGTAGCAATACAGGGAGATGATGATGTGATCCAATCAGCTGGGTCAAAATAGTGAAGGGAAAAAAGGATGATAAAGCAACATGGCCATCTGCAAGTGGAATAGAAGCGCCACATTTCCAAGGTGCTACGGCGAGTAAAGTGTTTTTTGCAGGACCTCATAAGCCAATTCTACCCTGGGTATTTTACCCATTAGTCGCATTTGATTACATCTAATTGTGAAACCTTTCCACGACAACAGATTGTTCCAGAAGGTCCATCTAGTTATTGAGTAGATTTGGTAGGTTCTAGTATCCATGGTTTGTGCAGCATTCAGCATGTGATAGACCTGGGCATTAGTGGTATTTATAGGTATGGTTGTGTGGATTTTAAAATATTGTTTATAGTATTAGGCTATTGGTTGTTAACAGTAATATGTTGTCACAATGAAATCAGGAATTAAAAAGTTGAATTACAAGGCATGCATGTGCTTGTCACTTGTTTTAGAATGTGTGTTGTGTATAGTTTGACACCCCCCAAAGTCCATGAACCCATAACTTAGTTGCTATGCAGTGGTCATGCAATGTGATTGTCACAAGAAAAAAGGCAAGGGGGTTATATGGAAGATAGCGGGAAAATGTCAAGTTGGATAAAATAGTCATGCAATGTGACTGTTATTTATGAATACGAACTTATAAAACAGATACTAACAAGATGGACAAAATTGTACAGGTGTTGCAGGAAAGTAAAAACTCCAAAGGAAAATGATGACAAAGAGGAGTTGAGGAGTGCACAGAGATTTGTTGTGCTTCATATTTAGTGGATTTGTAGTAGTATAATGTAAAATGTGGTAAGGCGGAAAAAATTTGTTCCAAAATTGCTATTTCAAATGTATGTTAATGCATGTGTGTAGGATTATGAACGGGTAAATGAATATGCAGGGAAATGAGTACAGCATTGGAGTTTCAGTAAATCTTACATATCCTCCCTCTCCTGGCTTTTGTCTTTTGTCGAGTTTTCTAATTTATTTGGTGGAGTTGCTTGGTGGGTTTGGAAGTTGTTGTGAATTTTATTGCATGTTTTTTAATTGCATTAGGGGTTTTATGAACTTTGATTGAAATTGGTTATGTTGATTTGCAAACCCCATAAAGAATAAACAAGCAATTGATGTATTTTTTCAGTTATGTGTGACAGATAAGAGTTTTTATTTTTCTTTTAAGCAAATTTTTTAGTGTTTGATGTGATCACTATTGGAGGTTAAAGGAGGTGGGTGCTGTACTTAGTTAGCAAGGAGATGGAGAATTTAGCTTTAAGTAGCAAAGGTAAATCACACAAGTGAATTGGGTTTGTATTGCATGAATGCACAAAAAAAAAAAAACAAGTGTGGTTGGTTTGTATGTTTTCTATTTACATAATAGACATGAAAATATGTGAGGTTATATCCTTAAAGGAATATTCCCTGGAAAATATTTCTAAAAGAGGCAAAATCTGAAAATGTGAAATGCTTGTTTTCAGCATTTTCTTTGTTGTTGGGATGAAAAACTGAAAAAATTTTCAAATGAAAACACTATAGCATAGCCGTAAATATACCCAAGTTTGTATTGTTTTACTTTGATGTACCCAATGCAAGACCTTTTCCAATTATATTTATTTATTTGTTAAAGAAATCATTAAGTCAAACCCACATTACAATCCTTTATTGTGTCTCTTACTTTTACAACCATCATTTTTGTATATAATTTAATTTTTTATAACTAATTTTTTATTCTATTTATAAGAGCTTAATGAACTTGCTTATATAAATTCACTTCCTTTTTATTACTAGCGTTCAAACAAAATGGTCAAAATGTTTTAGTTAAAATTTAATTCTGCATAACATTACATAACATTCATATTATGTAACATTTTAGGTAATGTTTTAAATAGACAAAAAAATAATAATATTATAGCATTTAAATATTTATCTATGTACAAAACACAACATCATAATTGATAACTATAATAAAAATAACTTAAAAGTAAGCAATTTATTTTATGGATGTATTTTTAAAAATTTGTTTAGCACATGGACCAATACAAATGAAATATATATATATATGCATGTCTTTTATTATTATATCAAATATAATAGTAGCATCTTAAATATAATTTTGAAATTAGACAAACCAAACATATTTTCACTAGTTTCACTTTAGAAAAATAGGATCTGATTTTATAAAGTAAACGCATTTCCTGATTTTGAAAATTTGAAATTGGAAATGCTTTTAGAATAAGGTTACCAAGAAACACTATAGAAAATATTTATCAAACCAAATGTGCCCTAACTTTGGTTTGCAATAGAGTATTTCATAAAATACAAGGAAATTTAAAATAGTATAAAATTAAAATGGTTTAATTATATTCCATTTCATGAATTTTTTAATTTTTTATTTGCATAAATAATTATATTTTCCTTATTTGTATAATACTTTGTTTGGATGAGGTAATTACTTTACTCTGATTTTAACATTTTATTTGAAAAACATATTATATCTTTTGAAAAAATAAGTTATTTATTAAAAATAAAAATTGAACCAATTTAAATGAAATTTGAATAAATTCATAATTTCATAAAATATTTTATTTGTTATTCACAAAATATTACAAAGTTGAAGTATAAAGATTAATTGTCATTTAAATTAAATGGAAAGAGATATAAACATAAGCACAAATAATATAAATTGAGTATTAAAAAAAAATGTCCTGAGGTAAAGTTGGAAATAACATTAACAAAAAATGTCACAACTCTAAAGAATGAGACATAGTAAAAAGGGAAAAAAAAAACATATATTTGTACATGTGGGAAATATGAAGGTGCTTTGTCTAAATGCTAAAATTAAAATCCTATAAATGGTCAATCAAAACGCATAGAAAAAGAATTAGTGGGAGAGGAAAAATCTAATAATTTTTGGCATATTGATTGCAATCTTGGACGGCAACGATGTTGCCAAAAAAATGCATTACTTTTCCTTTGCAGTGGGGGTAATAAATAGTATTGCCATAGTAAATTTTAACAATGTGATATCAACATAAACCACAGTGGTATTAGGTAATTAAATTGGTGGAAATGGTATGCCCATGTTCAAGGCTAGTGAACCATAATTATGGATATTTGGAAACAAAGCAATAGTGGTATACAAATGGATATTTGGAAATAACAAAGCAAACATTTATGGACAAATTGGAAAATAAATCAAAATAAAGGGCTATAGGGACGATTGTCGCGGTGATGGAATATGCCCAACAACTGTTAACCTGCATTTCCACATTAAAATAAATGCATGTTAGTTCATTTGCAATTCAAAAGGATAAAATTCCAGCATAGTTGCCTATTACTTTAAAGAACATGGTAACCAAAGTGCGATGGACTATACCTTGCATTTAGAGAGGCTGATCATAGTTGTTGACAAAAAAATCATGGAGGCTCCGCATGAACACCAACTGTTGAACAAAAATATATGTGGTTATAATAGTTTGCCAATGTTTGTTAGAAGGGCTTTGTACAGAGGACTATTTAAATCCTTACCTATGATCATTGATGACCAATTTCCAAGCATTCAAAGATGGCAGTCGACATCCTTTGCAATGGAAACTCAAAATAGTCTGACTACAGTAGTTAACTGCATACATGTGTTACAGCTTGCCCAAAAATTGTGTAGGGGTTGAATTGTAAGCGGCAATAGACATGAGAACCCTGATGATACATTTTCACGCGTATAGTAATCTTTGTTGGATACCCAAAATGTGCAACTAAGAGCGTTAGTGTTCCAAATATGCAAAAAGTGCAATTGAAGTGTTGGTACTCCAAAATTACTTATTGCAAAAAGACCATGAAGAGGTACAATGTATTTAAGGGCTCCTGGTGGTATTGTTGCCCAAATTGGTGGCTGTTCCAACTTAGGATAGCTTTCTTCTTGATGACTTCTCTATTTGGGTTGTAAGGCTTTAATGCAAGGTCAATAGCCAAATGCATTCTTATCATTTCATTGACTCTCTATTTTATTGTTTATTGTTTATTAAAATGTCACATTATTTAAATTGCAAATAATGAGTTCAAATAATGCAAATACAAGTTCATTAGAATAAGTAGGACTACCCCAAAATCATATTTTGACCACAAAGGTGAAAGCATCATCCACTAAGCAACCCAACACCATAGTCATTCCTGAATTGGTATAAAATTGTGTGTGAAAAAAAGTGTTGCATGTGCATGAGAGATGTATGTGAATAAAGTGCATGCAGTTGATAACACAAATACTTTCAATGCAGGATCTTGCTAGAACTGGTGGCTTTATTATGGTAAAGATTGAGAGCAATGGTAAAGGATGGGTTGAATTTATGTAAAAGGAGTCATCGTCAAACAACTTTCTACATAAATGTTGCTTGTGTATGGCATAATTAAGTGGTGATGGCAAGGCGAATAAATAAAAAGAACCATATGATAAATACAAACAATGTTGTGATGCATACCACTTTGATCATGTCATGGACCCGTGCACTCCAATGGGTGTCTGATTTCAAGGAGTCCAGGTAACACAAGTTCCTCTTTCATGAGGTCAATGATCATTAGGAACCAATGGTTGTCTTTGTGCATGGGTACATATATTTGTACAAGACAATTGAGGGGCAATAGTTAGGTGAACATAACTGACGTTAAAAATACAAATGGTAGCCCATGCCCCTGAAATTCCATGAACCACAATTTCAAAACAACACTGGATGTGTACAAATTATAAGCGGCAATGAACAAAGGGATGTGGCAATTGTATACATTAATGACTTTGTCCAAACTCCCCATAAAATCCCAGTGCATGGGCCAAAGTTCCCCTATCATTAGTTTTGTTGTACAACCATCCTCTACGGGTTTTAAAAGAATGAAAAATAAAAAATCCATGTAAGTGTGATGATAGGGAAGAAAAATGGTATCTTTGATGTACATGATGTGGAACCTCCTGTGAATGTGGTAGGCAGATATCATTTGTGTCCTATAAAACCATGTGTCAACATGGCTGCCACCATTATCAATACCTACAGTCAATTTGGTTTTTGTGCGAGGTTATTAATATTACGTGAGTACAAGTCACGAGTGACAGAACATGGTATACGTACATTGTCCACCATGCCCGTTGGGGAACTATACTCATGAATGCATTCCTGTCACCAGCAATGAGTGTTGTGGACTATCATCTTCTCAAGTAAGTTATTTGTCATTTGCTAACTGAATCATCCAGTATATGTGTTGCATAGGAGGTGAGTGACAAATGGGATACAACTAACGTTCGGTCCATGGTACATCCGAAAATATAGGATGAAACCACTAGGTAAAGTCCAATAAATTCCATATCTTTTCCTGGCCAGAATTCAACTTTCATCCACTATGGCATTTAAAAATTATGAAGTTAGTGATCACAAGGAATTACTTGGGAGTTAACAATGTGAATGTTAATATGTGAGTAGGTGGCTAGTTACTATTGTGTGCTATATGTACCTTTGGCAATTCGGCCCCTTCTTCATTGGAGAAATGTCCTAGGTCTATAAAGGGAATGTTGTAGGCCTAGGACATTTGTGAAGATTATGTCATAGATTGGTTGTTCGATTTGGGCCCAACCTTGTTAAGCATTGAACGGCCCTTTTCTGTTACATACAACGATAACAAATTTCATTCAAATGTCTAGCCAGGTGGAGGACGAGGCAAAAAATAATAATAATAACAATAATAATGAAATACAGCTTTAATTGGGTTTTTTAATTTTATTTTTTTGATATGTGAAATGAATACATGTTAGTGCTCACTTCTGTGCATGTTTAATAAGTATCTTGTATTTATGTTTTTGATGTGCAATCCTGTTGGTTAACAATAAACTTATGCAAACAAAAGTTTATGCATACATATGTTCAGCTGACATCACTAGGGAGAAAGGTGGGAATGGTACTGAGTTTCAAATAAAAAGGGCAGTGGGTGGACATTCATATTAAAAAAAGGATAATACTGAAAATGGGAACAGGAATGAAAAATATTAATAACCATTCAGCCATTCACCAGATGGGAATAAATGACATTGTGATTTGGTGAAATATTGTTTTTCCTATTTCAACAAAAAAAGACGTAGTTTACAATGTAATTTTTGCCTTTTGTTGTTTTTGTGTTATTCTTGTTTTTGTATAGTGCATCTGAACTTGAACATTTGTACACATCAATGCGCATGTGTGTGCAAGCATGGCTCTTCTTCTGTCTTCTTCCTATTCCTCTGTGTTTGAAGGCGTGGTCATCTTCATTGGTACTCAGCGGCATTGTGTCGGAGGAGTGTAGGTTTTGTCATCTACTTCATTCCTCGTAATCCACTATTGGTCCTCTTCTTCAGCCTGGCGCGCAACTGGGAACGTGACGGACGCGAAAATAGTTGTTAAAATTGAAGTCGCCACCAAGTTTATTTAAATTGGAAAAACATGGAAAATCCCATTTATTTTAAAGAAATGATCTTTGAAACCAGATTATGAGTTCGGAGTCAGTTATCCATAGAGAAGGGTAGAGATTTAATCCTATACACCCCTAATACACCCATCTTAGACGGTACCTCAGTATGTTGTGCAAATTAATTAGTAACCTTTAAAATTTCCTTTTTAATATAAAAAGACAAGGCAAAATATTTACAATCAAATAAACAATTTATGAAAATTTAATTTTGACTTGAGGGGTCGCCTACTCCTATGTATCTTTTGGTGCAATGAGGAACTCAAGTCACGTAGTTCTATAAAAAAATGATTCGAGGTAATGGATTTTAATTATGATAAAAGAAGTTGTAAAAAGACATAAAATCCGTTGTCGCGTGGAATCCAAGTCAGCACTAAGTCACTCAATGAACTCTCATGATACAAATAACAATGAAGGTAACATCTGCTACTCAATCATCATTATTGATCATTTTACGGATTAAAAAAAAGATAAATGGAAAATTTTGAAGTTTGTTTTTTTTTATTGACAAGGAGGAGAAAAGAATTAAATTACAAGAATTTAAATTCTTTTTTTTGAAAAAAAACTTTGATGAATAAAATCCACTCTGACTCAGGATTTAAATTAACATTTAGTTACTCAATAAATCTTTATGATTCAATAACAATAAATATAACATTTATTATTCAATCATCGTCATTAATCATTGAGTGGATTTAAAAGAAAATGGAAAAGATTTTTCTAGGGTTTATTGAAAAGAAAACCATTTAAAAAAGACACAAACCCAAAATAAGAATTAAAAATTAAAAGTAAATCGTGAATCCTAATTATTATCTTCTATTTATCAATTTTTTTTTCAAAGATTTTGACACTAAACTTACAAATAAATAAGAAATAAATAAAAAGATTTATAAAGTAAAACAAAAAGATGACCCTAACAACCAAACTTTTTAACAAAAAATTTTTTCAAAGAAATGATATTTCAATAAAATAAAATAATAAATAAGACAAACAAAGCGAGTTCTAAATCAAAGGAAAAATGCAAACAGAAATAGAGAAAGGGGTCATCTGATATTGGGGTTATAGAAAATTATTTTTTTTGAAAATAGGAGGGCATGGGTTGGAGGAGTCATGCTCACACATACACTCTAGACACTCAAACTCATTCACACATACTCAAACACATGGACTCTTTTCTCACAAAACACAAAAATACTCTCACACTCCCACTCTTCCTGAGCCAAGGAAAGAAAAGAAACTAAAGAGGTAAAATAAATGGTGAGAGAAATGAGAGAGAGAAAGAGATCAAGAGAGAAATGGGGTGGCCGGCCGGCGGATCATGGGTCCAGAAGGCGAGGTTGTGGCGGCTGCGCCGCTGCCGGTGGAAGGAAAGGGAAGCTCTTCACCCGCAGTGGTGGCGTTTTCGTGTAGAGACGCGGCAGTCCTGGCATTTAGTGTGGAAGGTGGGGCTGAAGGAGAGGATGGCTACAATGGTGGGGCAAGGCTTGGGCTGAAGATCCTTGCTTGCACAAAGGAGCTCTACGCCGATCTTGGCTTCATGGTGGTCTAAGGGAGAGACGGTGCATGTCGCGGCGGTGAGGGTGATTCACACAATGAGGAAAGGGAGAAGGCCATGCAGCGGTGTGCGAAGAAGGGAGGAGGTCGCGCGAGTGCGCACCTTGGCCGAGCTTGACGACAATGGACGGAGGAGGAAAGGAACGCGGTGGTGACGGTGGCGGTGAGGCTCCGCTCTTCCCTTCCGTTTTTGCTTTTGCTTTTCTTTTTTTTTTTTAAAAAAAAATGATTTGATCCTGTTGAATTTATGTACGTTAGGACTTTGGGAATTTTTGGTCTGGTTTGAAAAAAAATTTGATTGTGGAATGGAAATGGTATGTACACTATGAAATGGCTTATTGTGTGTGTGATTTGAAATCTAAGAATGGGGAACTATGGTGTGTATGTGTGTGCATGTGACGATGATATTAGAATAGAGGAACATAAATGCAACAACGAATGGGAGAGTCATCATACCACTAATTCACTAGAATCTTCCTTTTTTTCAATTCCGTTTACTCCCAGTATCTGTCCGTCCCCTGTGTCTTTCTTTCAACTACTCTCAAAAGATTTCAAAAATTTTTCCGAGATCTCCCTAGTGATCAGAGATTCCCCCATTTATACAGCCGTTCAATGAAAAAAAAAATTTTTGCTTGTCATCAGATTGTTGATTTCATGGGATTTTTTTGAACACTTTGATTCTCCAATCTTTTCATGCATTCTTAGTGTTGCCATTCTTGACTTGTTTTTATTTGCTTCCCACTGTTTTTGACTCCAATGCATGTCATCTGTAACTTTGTTAGGCGCCTACCTTGTCTTTTTCCAAACCTCACACCGCCTAACTGTATTGTACTTATAAGCACCGATATCCTTTTTTTTTTTTTTTTTTTAAAGAAACAATAAAGAAACAAAGTGAAATAAAACTAATCAACGGACTGAAGAGAAATTTTTTTTTAAAATAAATAACACGAAATGGGTCAAAGCCTTTTTTTTTACAACAATAAACAGAATAGGCTTGTTTATTTTTGTACAATAAAAATCAAACAACTAAAAAAAGAAATGGGCTAAGGCTTTTTTTTCAAATAATATGGGCTGAGAAATTTTTTATTTTTAGGCCGCACAAAATCGAGTGTTCACACTGCTGATCTTCTCGTAGGTGGGTTTAGTTCATTGTGACCTTGTTGTAAGTCAACACTTGTTGGAGGTCCGCTCATAGGCATTGAATGAGGCGTCATGTGTGTGAGTCGAGCCCAACCTGGGGATCCATTTTTCAATGTACCTCAGCTGGGTGTTCAAAAACTCGATCGCCTTTGCTTGTTTGGTGAGTGTTTCATGCACAGTCGTCAGTTGGTCTTCCAACAATGGACGTGCCCTTAAGGACATCAACATCGTCAGTCGCTTAGTTTGTGTGCTGACCAACCATGAGTATTTCTGTGGATTGAATAATAGACCATGTAAGAAATAGTAATGGTCTTGGCTTATGGGTTTATTATGTATCGATTAGCTAGGGTCTTGTGCTTGAATTCTATTTTGTATTTTTTTCTGTAATATTTTTGAGTTATCATAATATTTAACTAATTTGATTCTTTTTCTTTTTTTTACTTGAACACGACAGGCGAATTCAGGCCATCCCTTTTTTTGCTTTTTTCTTTTTTTTTAAGAATTGGAATAGTGTTTCGTGTTTCTTTTTTTTCACTTTTTTTATTTTTTTTTTTTTTTTTTATATTTTTCAAAAATTTAGAGTGTCCCAACTTCATTTCCTTTCTTTCATGATATTCCCTAAGCTTCTATTCATTACTCAGCTCTCTCCATCATCTCCGCCTACTCACCGTCAAATCGGAGCAACTCTTCCAACCACTTATGCAACGACCGAGGTGGCCTCTTCCAACCACTTATGCGATGACTAAGGCGGCCACCACCACTCCCGGCCACCAACCACCATCGCCCACGGCCACCATCGCCCATGGCCACCTTCGCACCTTGTCATTTTTCGTTGACCGCCTCCTACGGGGATAATTAGGAAGGTGATGTGGTTGATTGGGTGTTTGACATACGTATGGACAGATGGTGGTGTTAAATTTTGAAACAGGAGTTAGATGTAATCCAAACAAAATGTAAAAAAGTTAATTAGGAAGGTTAATAATGTTATGAAATATAATGAAATCCCCAAATTTGACAAACAAAGAAATATCATGAAAGAAAGGAAATAAAGGAAATAAAGTTTGGACAATCTAAATTTTTGAAAAAAAAAGAAAAAAAGGAGTTAGTGAAAAAACTAATTTGACTGTTGAATTTAGTAAAAAAAAAATTAGAAAAAAAATGAAATAAAGAAACACGAAACACTGTTTGAATTCTTATAAAAAGAAAGAAAAAAACAAAGGGATGGCCTAAATTTGGCCAGTCCGTAGTCAAAAAAAAAAAGAAAATAAAAATCAAATTAGTGAATAAAAAGGAACATAAAAAAAGTGCATACAGGCTGAAGGCTAGGAGTGTTCGCCTGACAGTGGGTGGCCTTGAAGGGATAGGAGCCTCCAGATGTCAAATGGAAAGTAAATTACATCACCTTAGTCATGGTAGCCATTAACCATCAAAGGCACATGGTTAATCCCTTAAAGGTAAACATTCAATGGGATGTATGTGCGAAAGAAGTTGTTACGTCAAATATGCAAAAACGTGTTGTACAAGATTCAACTATTGTGCAGTGTGTGTGGCCTGAAAACTCATGCGTCATGGGCCCAGTTAGAACTAATTTTGTACGTCCAGCCCTGATCTCGCAGTAGTGTATGGCGTGATAGCACAGGAGATCGAAGCCTTTTTTTGGTGGGGCTAGGCATGGTTGCTTGCTTAGACAACATTGGTTGCATATCGCTATACAGTGGTGGTCTAGTCCCCATGTTGACAAGTACGAACATAGTCCTTCCAATCACACCATGGAGTTCATTGGAGGCTCATCCATTGGATGTGTAATGTCAGGGCAGCTAAAGTAGGACTGTGATGGACTGGCCCCATGAAACATCTCCAACCAAAGTTCACTTCCTCCAATTGGTGGCTTCAATGTTGACCATATTGTCCTCTTCCAATAGTGCAAAATGGTTGTCCTGTAGTGTTATCAGAATGCAGGGTCTCTTCCTCGATGAGGGAAACATGTGAACGTCTACATGGGCCTATACACCCTTGCTAGGGCTAAAGAAAAACAAGTGGTATTAAATTCTTATTTGGCACATATGTGCGAGATATAATGCACAAATACTACGGAGTTTCAAAAGTGGAGAAATTACATAAACAATAAATGAAAATATAATGCACTGTAAAAGCTGGCATCTTTAGAAGAAATTGACACTGTGCCTAATTTATGACTTGCATAAGAAACATGTGAATGTTGTAGATTTAAATCCCAAGCACAAGGTGCAAAATATAACGGGAGGCACACACGCAATGAAAATATATGCATATCGAACTTTCAATAACTGATGTTTGTTTTGTAAGATGGCCTTCTTTTCAATATCAATAAAAACAATAGTTTAATAATCCCCATATCATTTTCATTCAAAATCTGAGCTTAATTTTTTTTAATAATGATACTAATAGTATTGTTATTATGAATTAAATCAATCAGCTAAAAGTTTCGATATTTATCTAATTTCTAAAATTTAATATTATCACTTGATATTCAAAGCATTGCTATTAATTTAGTCACTATAATTCTTTAGATTTAAAGCTTCAGTTACTTTTGTGAAATTTGGATAATACTATAAATATATAAATTTATTGCAAGATGTTATGAATGAGTCTAAACGATGGAAAAATTATAAATAAATACAAAATAAAAATTAGTCAAGGCAATTAATAACATCAAAGTATGAAATAAATTAATTAAAAAATTAAACTTTTATTAAAAAAAGAAATCTGATCTATATAATTTCACATAAAAATATTAAAATAAAAGAAAATTATAAAAAATAGCAAAGTCTAAAGTATAAATAACGACATAGAAAAAAATAAATATAAAAGGATATCAAGGCGAAAGTCCAATGTGTGATTTTTTTTTCAATTTTAATTAATAAAAAATTGACAATGTCAATATATTATATAGAATAATAACAGATAGTTTATTTTCAAAGTACAATAATCTGCAAAATGTTATCTTTTAAGTGGAAAATGGTAAGGAGCTCCAAACTTTGCCCAACACGATTGCCAAGCTTTGTTACGTGACGTACACGACAACCCCAACAAATAACGTTGACATATAAAACAAGCAATTTCACTTGCTTATACAAAAAGGTTCCCTCCAACAAAGCGGCCTCCTGAGCACAGGAAAAAAGCCACTCAACACAGTTGTACCAATATGGTTCCTTGCCAATCATCCATAATGGGAGGAGACTCGATTGACAAATCTGAAGCATCCATGGGGAGTACACCTGGAAATACACCTTTCATGTGTGCATGTGGAATGAACATACATCTGTACATGGCCAAAACCAGGGCCAGAGGAAACTATGGCGGCCAATTCTTCTGATGTCCATGTATTACAAGGATAAATATCACGGGCTATTCAGCGGTCGATGAACTCCTCCGAATAGCTCAAAACTAGTAAACATTGGCCCCACCTACCACAATCACCAGGGCAAACAACAAAGTGGGTCGACATGTGGACCAAAATGCATTAAGTGGAAGTAGTTGTGTGTAGTGTTGGCATTTTTCCTCCTGCTAAACACTATCTACTTTAGTTGGGCTTTCCAATCCTACAGGCGTCGTAAGGGATATAGTGAAACTACCATGATGTTATAAACTTTTGTTGTTCATGTTTGGCATTGTAAATTTTGTTAAAGGCTGTATTATGTATTGTACATTACATGTACTGGAGTGTATTTGCATTGAACCATTTGACGTGAAATGAAGTTAGTTTTGTTTCAAATTCCCAGTAGACCTTTCCTTCCTTTGTTTTTTTTTTTTTTTTGATAGTTCAAGAAATGCTCCACACACAAACTGTGAACTATGAAGAGCTCCTTAATCATCACACCAACGCATGGTGTAAAGATTGTTGAGTTGATTGTGATAATTTTCCATGGATGTCTCTGAATTTTGATGACTTTGTTTCTAAAATGGTGAAAAAAAAGAGATTGGAGTGTCATGGCAAATAAATGAAAATTGAATCAAGAATACAGGGTATGATTGACATTTTATATGATCTTTTGAATCTTTTAAAATTTTTAAAACTCAAAAAATCACTTCACAACTAACGAAGCCAACATTTACCAAAAAATGATGACAATTGTTCAACTTTTAATTTATTTAGATTAGATTAGAAGTGGGTGGGTTTAAATTTTTTAGTCAATGTAAGTTATTTTAGTTTTCAGCACTTTTAACTTTTTTATATTCTAATATCTTGTTTTTGTAATATTTTTGGATCTTATAAAAATTTGTCAAACCATGTTTATTATATTATGCTTTGTCATATAACCAAATACAGATGATTTTCATGTTACTTGAAAGATTGTGCAAATAAAATTATTTGATTAGATAATAATATAAAAATTTATACCATAAATAGTACAAAATCAATTTTTTATTTATAAAGGTCAAAACCAAAATTTTTAATATTCATAAGAATTAAATGCATATATTAAAATATTTATAGAGCCTTAAATTAGATTGCAATGACAAAAAATAAATATAACAAAGGTAAAATTATCATTTACCTCTCATGAGGTTCATTAAACTTACATTGGACATTTTTAGACAAATAAAACAAAAAAAATTATTATTTACATATATAATGCACACATATAGTTAATTACATAAATATAAACAATTAATTGGAAAAATTAGATAAAGGGATCCCAAGAGTAACATTGAAAAAAGATAGTACTATTTGTATTCAATTTGGGCAAGTGCTCAAGACGAATGATAAAATTTTGGCAAAATTAATTTTTCTATTTAATAGTCTACCCACCTTGAATATTGATGAACTAAATTGATCAAGCCAACACAAGGTGCTATTAACAACAAGCATTATTATTTTATTTTTATCACATTTGTTTGTTAATAGATTCAATTTTTTTTTATTAAATCTTCTTATTTTTCATATATAATATATATATATATATATATATTGCAACTTAGTGAGATTATCTTTTAATTTGCATTTAATTTTAGTTTTCAGATTTAATTGGTAGATATTCTCAAAATAAATTATTTTTCTAGAAAAAATAACAAAAATAGCAATAGCAGTTAATAATTTCAATTATTGAAATTTGGATAAAAATTTGAAGAGATGAAGATTTGTCAAAATATCAAGGAAAGAATAATAGAAGATAAAAATCCAATTTTATATAATATTTTTTTCTTTAAATAGATGATTCTTTAAATAGAAGATAAAAATTCAATTTCTTTTTCTTTATTATATTAAAAAGTAAAAGAATAAAAAAATCAAAAAACAATACATTGACTTTGGTAGGTCTGAATTTCCTTCTTGTTGGCTTTTGATTAAAAAATATATTTATTTCCTATTTACCTTAGAACAGGCCCCAAAAATACAACAAAATCTCTTTTTCGACTAGTCAAACCGCATGTACACAGCACAATTCCCTACAAAGCTAATCATAGCATGCAATTTTGTTCTACCTTAAACTTAAGTCTTTACTAAATACCATTACATGGAAGCGGAAGATGTATTTTACAAGAAACCTTTCTCTTGCCCCGCAAGACCCGCATCTCCTCCCACCATGTGTTATGACCTTCAGATGGTATTGTGGGAGCGATTTAAAGGTACACAGTCTATATAGCTTGTGGTGTAAATAGGGGTTGGAGGAAAAAATTTGTTCCTCCTTGAGGATGGAAGAATAACTCATTGTACAATGCCCCACCAAAGAAGCTAAGGTTGAGGAAAAGTTGGCCTTCCCACACCAATCCACAGTCATACCCAACTGTACCCATGCCATGTCCATCAACCAACAGGACACCAATTAAACACTGACATTAGTTGGTTTCGCAACACAGCTCAACTACAGCCATACATTTATGCTCTGAAATTGACTGATCCCTGCGTTGCATCCATGGTGGCCCTAGGTTGTGCACAAAATATGCTTGACCAGCCACACAGTCAACCCTGCAAACATAGATGGATCATGATGGAATTGGAGAACAATGACGGTGTTGATGGGCTCAACATTCAGGGCGTCACTATGTCAAAAAATCATACTTTTTTTTTGAAGTAAATGTGGCACTCCTTTTTTTTATGTGTTTTTCCCCACTATCAAACTCACTCATAACATTATACAATATTTGTTTTCTCATTGTATCACATATTGTATGACATCATTTAATATTATTCTTTAACCATGGCAATTACTTATTGGATGCCCACTCCACTCCATGTGCTGATCAATGCCTACCACGGAGGTGAGATGTGTATGGCCAATAGAATGACACATGATGGTTTAATTAGGTGATGTTATGAGTAATTAGTTGTGTGTAGAAATCACTTTACCATCCATGAAGGGTAATTTAGGCTTTTTGCAAAAATAAAAGTCCTGTTCATTGAATTGAAAAAAAAAGGCAATGGGAAAAAGAAGTTTAAAAAAAGGAAAAAAAATATTGTTCATTGAATTGAATTTGAACTAACCGAATTTTGAAAAAAATAAATAAAAATAAAAATCAAACAAATAAAAAAATAAAAAATTGAAAAAAGAAAAAGTATTGTTCATTGAATTTAAGGACTAACCGAATTCTAAAAAATAAATAAAATAAAACATAAAACATAAAAAAATTAAAAAATTGAAAAATTGAAAAAAAAGTACGTTTATTGTACTAAATTTAGACTAACAATTCTAAAAATAAATAAATTAAAATTAAAATTAAAAAGTAAAAAAATAAGAAAAATAAAAAGTACGTTCATTGCACTTAGTTCAGACTAACCAAATTCTGAAAATAAAATAAAAAATAAAAATAAAAATAATAAAAAAATTGAAAAGGAAAAAAGTACTGTTCATTGCACTAAATTTAGACTAACTGAATTCTAAAAAATAAATAAATAAATAAATAAAAAGAAAAATACGTTAACATAGCTGCTAATTCATTCACTTAATTAATCTAATAACGCTTTGACAAGGCTCTTGTGGCCCATTTCACATTAAATTTCCTCAACAATTATACATTTAGTTTGCCAATTTTATTATTTTAGATATTTAAAAATTTTATAGAACTTTTTAAAATCATGACTTTGGTCAATTTTGCCCTTATACTTAAACTTCTGTGGCCCTCAATTCGTGCCAACACCGCCACATGTCCGTTATCCATTGGCCACCTTGGACAACTATACGTAGGCATGGACTAGCAACTCCATGTGAGAATCCACCTTACTTAAATATCAAGACCAAAAGCCTCATAAAATTAAAATTATAGCAAATTCTTCCAATGTCATTAAACAAATAACTGAATGAACATTATTATTCAAAATAATGTTTATTTAAGTTATATACTATTATGCTATTGTTTATGTTTAACAAAATTATTATGGTTTTTTTATCAAAATAAAATGAAAAAAATATTATATACAAAAGTGCCACATTGTTAACTTTATGTGCAGATGAACACTACTTTTTTATATTAAGGAAATCAGTTAACTATCAAGTAATTTCACAAACCCGAAATCCACAAAAGGTGGTCAAGACTTGACCGATTTCTGATCACTAATTTTCCCATACAGAGGGGTCAAGTAGTGGGTGATTTCGTTGCATATGACAAGTGTAAGAAATCAATCAACTATAGACTAGTTTCTTTGACACTTGTCAGATGCAACGAATCACCCACTACATGACCGATCTCCAACCGATTTCCTCCCTGTGTTTTGGATCTCTCACAATGCCCATTGCCTTCTCCGTCTATATAAACACTTTTTTTCTCCCAATATGCTTTGATGCCATTGAGAGGTGAAATTATAAATAGACTATAAATGTACTAATCTAAATAAATGAGAACTAATCTAATTGTATTATAATATTTACTAAACATATTTATAGTGTAATCTAACTACAATATTTATCAATCTAGTTAAATGACACAACTATAATATACTTATTGTGCACTAATCTAACTAAAACAACTAATTAATCTAATTATAACTAAAAATTTGATAACCTAAAAAAAATTGTTCTATTGGCAAATAGAGCTCGGCCAGGAACATAGACCTTAGCAAATAGTATACAGAGGTCGGCCAACATGACATAGAGCTCAGCCATCCCCAATGTTTAATGTGCACTAACCTTCCTAAAACAACAAACTAGTCTAATTACAAATAAACACGTTTTCTGACTTGCAATAAATAGGTTTTACTTTCCAGTATAATTGAACTAATTAAACATACTTTGTCCTAAACTTATTCATAAATTTAATTAAACTATATTATTTACTAAACATATTTATAGTGTACCCTAACTACAATAACTGCTAGTTTAATTAAATTATACATTTAAAATAAGTTTAAAGTGCAATAAACTAGAGTTAAAATATCATGAACTTATACAACTAAACTACCTTTAGAATGCACCAAACTAAATTAAACAAGTATTACATGTAATTAAAAAAATTGACAAAGTAAAATATAATAATATAATAATTAATAAAAATTTACTTGCACATGAAGTTTTGTTGCAAGATGACCAAAATTATGTACGCATGAACATGTTTTTGTATATTAGAAATTGGTTAACTATCAAGTGATTTAAAAAACTAGAGAGCCAAAGAAAGCGGTTAGTACTTGACTAATTTCCTTCCTTTGTTTTTGGCAACAGTTGGGTGATTCCATAGGAGGTAAATCGACGCCTGTGGTTTTGTGGTTGCTGGATCATGCATCTGGAAGCTAGGTTCCACCCGGTCTACTGCATGCGTGATGCATGGCGAGATGTCAACCAATTTTGCCACTCCTCACCCATGCAGCGGAATGAAGCTTCCAAGCCGCATGATCCAGGCAACCACAAAACCACAGGCGTCCATTTACCTCCTATGGAATAACCCAACTGTTGCCGGATTCCTGGAAAACAAAGGAACAGAAATCAGTCAGTACGACCGCTTCCTTTGGCTCTCTAGTTTTTTAAATCACTTGATAGTTAACCAATTTCTCTAATATAAAAAATAATGTTCATGTGTACATAAAGTTCAAAATTTTACAATTCGTATATCATTTTTTTCCTGTACATTTAAACCTTTTGTTTTTGTATACTCTTTGTGATTTCTATTCATATTTTAAGTAAGCTAAATATAATATAATTACCAAATAACCCACATTGAACCAACACATATTTAATTGATTAAGTTCATTTCAATTCAGGCTTGGCCACAAAACACTCTACACCTAAACTAAATTAAATTCATGATTGAAATTATTATCGTAGTTACCTTGTCCAGTATTTTGGTCATATGATACACATTATGAACATTATTATACTAATTACAATGATGAAATTGTTCCAAACACCCTACGGCCGAACGGATTGACATTATAAACTTGTATCATATCAACCTGATTACACTACTAACTAAATTAAATGCATAAATAAAATTATTATTTTACTTACCTTTTCAACTATTTAGGTTCTAACAATCACATGATGAACACTAATATAATAATATTTTTTTTCTCATTCATAATACTAACTATAATCGAATTTAGTACACATGTAACAAAAGTATTATTATAACAAGAATACTTTAAACATATCATCATGTCTATATCCTTCACGTGTGCATTAACTTGGCTTAAAGTATAAACACCAAATTTTGTTAATCTATTTCCTTATGTAAGAATCAAATATTGCAATTATATTATGTATACGTAGTAGACGTGATACTGCATGTATTACTAATAGGTGTTACACAATCAATATCCACACAATATAAAATTGAATATGATGAACACTAATATCCAAAAAAAATAATACCCAAAAAATTGTTAAGATGCTACGTTGATTATACAAGGAGAAAATAATTTTTAATTTATGAAAATAAAATAAAAACTAAATTAATAGGAGTGTAATGGACAGATGAGAGTGGTCGCATTAAACAATATGTTGTCATTCGCCGGCTAGACAAAAATTAAACAACGAATTAATGTTATTAGATAAAATTGTAACCATCACCATTTTCACATTTCCCATAGCAAGCTCAATGCTCCAAGTTCAATGCTCTAAGGCAACCCATCCTTCCCACCATTGGATGCACTGACCATGCCGTTTTGCTCTTAATTGTGTTAGTGCTGCTCGCCCTTTCCCCTTCCATACTATTTGTTTCATTTTGTATTCACTTTCATTTTCATGTGTTTCATTCCATAGTTACCGCCATATGTACGCTTGGCTTTTTCAACCTTTGCATTGTGTGTTTGCTTCCACTCACTTCCGCTCATCAACGGGTTAGTGCCACTACCCCTTTCACTTTTAGGTGTAATTTGTTTCCTTTTGTATTCACTTCCATTTTCATGTGTTTCATTCCACAGTTATCGCCATATATACACCATCCTTTCAACCTTTTCATTATGTTTTCACTTCCAATGGTTAGTGCCGCTAACCCTTTCACCTTCCATCTTCTATTATGTTTTTCTTCCTTTTTGATGTGTTTCATTCCATAGCTACCATGGTATCCACTCCATATGTTCAACCTTTTCTTTGTGATTACAAAAAAGGAGCGCATAAGAAAAGTTTCCCTCAAGGTTTTCCATTAAAAATTTGCATTTTCCAAATTGTTGTTAGAAGGTTCTTTAGATTGGGGAAATCTGATGGATACATGGCTATTTTCCTTTTTCTACCATCTCCTACCACTCGCTTTCTTTCTAGTTTCCGCTTTTGCAATTTAATATACACATTTTCTTAAGGGGCTTTCCACTTTTGTTTTATTCAAAACTATTGCTTCAGCGTTGTATTTGTATCATACCATTTTCCCATATTTGTAATTATTCTAATAAAATTTACAACTTGGTTACCCATTTCTATTCGTATTTTGTGGTGTCCTCATTATTCTCCATACGTAGACTATAGATTGTCCATTGCTTTGCACAACCGGATACATGAATGATTAAGGAAGATATCAAACTTTTTTCACATGTAAAATCCAATTCACAACCGCATGCCCATGTTTGCCTCACTTTACATATCCAACTATATTTATAATTGCTGAAATTCATTTGGCAAACATAGTGCTTCACTATATTCACAGTTGACAACATTTAAAATGGCTACAATTCTGCACATTTTTAACTCGCATATTTAGACTTCTCTTAAAATGCAAGCAATGCATCGCCTTCCTCGTCACCACCCTCCTTATGCAACTTTTTCTTCAAAATAATTATGTCAATTGACCTAGCCCCATTGGTAAGCATTTGACAACCTTTTAGGTTCAAATTGTAGATGATATATCTAGTTATGTTTTGACTAATGTTGAATATCAATGCTACTGAAGCAACTACCAATGCCCTTCACCTCAGGACACAACAACCATCTGCCAAACCAGGTCATACTGTGGACTCCAAATGGCAACAATGGACGGTCACATGTTCTGGAATTGATGGTCACTTATATTTCCAACAAGGCTAGTCTGATTTCATGTGCCATTACAGAATCACACCTACCTACTTCTTGGTATTAAAGTTCAGGAGATATAACATTTCTTGTCATTGTAATGGCACCAAATGGTCTGGAAATAACATATGATGACAATCTCTTCAATTGCAATCCACCACCTCAGCCATCCCCTTCATGCCAACAGGGTGAATTAAATAAATTAGTCATCATTTTGTATTTTGTATCATTTCATCTTTTCACCACAATTACCCTTTTGATACTGACTTATTTTTGTTGTCAGAGTGCAAGCAACTACACTAGTCAGACATATTTGAGCATTGAATTGGCCAAATGATCTATGCACAAAGCAGGTTCAAATCGAACAAGACTTTTTTTTATCATCAAGCTCACTCCTTATGCTAACCTTCATGGGAAATTGATACCCTTTCATCAAGCGATTTTTCATGTCTTTACCCTAGTGACTATCCTACTTTAATTAACCCATTTTGCAAATTAACTTGTCAATTTTCTGCAACAACAACCACAAAAGATATAAGGTTGTCTTGATGAGGTGGCCGTGAGAAAGTCAGCTGCCCAAATATGACAACAGGAATGGTGGTATGTTTGGACTCAGTTGGTACAGGTTTATGGTCAACAATCACTTGGCCCCTAATGACATATGCATTTTTGAGGTCATAGATGGAAGCATTCCTCAATTGCAAGTTCATGCCTATCATGCAATTGACTAATACCATGAGGTTCCTACCATAAAATTAATTATTTACAACAAATGTATTCTTCTCTTAGTATATCATTTCACAATTAACACCCGACTGTTTTCCATTCCCCTCTAGGTGATGCCAATGATTTACCTAGAATTTTAGCGCTATCAAGTCTATGCTTAGACCTTCCTGAAAAATTGCAAGCATTGTATGGAAAGAAAATTTTTTGTTTTGCATTGCTTGTTGAACTTGCCTTTTTTTTTTTTATCCACATCGATGTTCAGCCTGCTAATTTTAACTTCATGTTATTTGTTTTGCATTACATCAAAACTTTGCTACTGTTGTCTCATACTCAAAGTCTTAAACATCGACATTTACTTGTCTCTTGCCTTGGTCATAAGAAATTCCTAATTATTCCCTACTTGTTGCTGAAGTAGGTAACTGGAGAAATTCCATACTTGATCAAATATGAGTTTCTATTTGATTTTGTTGGAAAATGCAAATTATTTATTATTTCAATTGACATCTTGCCAAATTTATTTTTTTAGTACCATATTGTTATCATATTACTATCCTTTTTTTTTTTATAGTTTTGTACATACCTTCTTTTAAATATTTAATTTTTTTTCATCTATTATCCAAGGACACCCTCATATGGGATTTGAGTCTAAGTATTATGGTTGACTCATGATAAAGAAGATCCCATTCTTTTCATGAAGAAGAAAAGGTTTGTAACGGGTAGAACAAGCAATTATTTTGAACAAGTTATATATGGATCCTATTATTATAGGGAGTAATTGGTAATAGGAAGCAATAGTGATGATTTATTGAAACAGGGCCTATGAGTCATAACTATTCTTAAAAAAAATAAAAAATATTAATGGTCCATTAAAAAGTTCCAAACACTTTATGGTGACTTATCAAGTACATGTTACGATTTTTAATGTGTTTTATGACTTGCTAGATTTATGGTCTATCTAATTAGACCATTTATTAAGGAACTTGCAAAGAAACACAATTGAAAGAAAAGAAAAATGTAATTATAGATTGTATATGTTTTATTTAATTTTAAATGTGAATATATTTGAATATTTTTCATTTCATCAACTTTAATCTATTTTTTGTAGAGTTTGACTTTGTGCCAGGGCAATTTTATACATACACACACACACTATAATTATCAAAAAAATTATTATAGTTTAACTAAAATTAATAAAATTAAAGACATTGAAAGAACACAAATAACAAGTTAAGTCACAATTGAAATACAACCTCGAATAAGGAAATGAGGTTGGAATGAAATGAGGTTGAAAGACAACCTCAAATCATCAGCATTATTGATGATTATTTTAATACCCTAATAATTATTTATGAAACTATGTTTGGAATGAAATGAGGTTAGTTTTACTTCAGGTTTTTCGTTGAACTACAATGTCTTACCGTAATTGAATGTTGTTTGTTTAAATTATTTTAATAAAATATGTTTTCCGATGCAAAAAGTAACATGGCCCACAATTGTATATGCCATAATGCTATTATTTGTGTGTGCAATGAGAAAGAGGGAAGATTTCCTCCAGGAGGACAGAAGAATTTCTCCTGGAAATTCTACTTTTAATGACAACACAACACCACATAATAAACAATACAACCTAATATACTACAATCTCAAACTTATGCTCTTGACATCCGCCCAGACCGCGACTCCAATAAACTAAACAAATTTGAAAAACAAATACAATACAAATTTCCACTAACATGGTAACTCATACCATCATACACATACAAGTACACTTCCAATTATCTTACCCTAAACCTACTAACTACAACTTCCATGTCAAACTTAGACTGCATTCAATGGTAGATATTACCCCATACAATCGTCACTTACTTTGTACACGTACCCACCATCACTACATGCTTTTTGTTTCCGCCTTGCCCACATATCATGCCATCTTTTATATATTATCTTTATTTATTGTATAGTTTTGCTCCCTAGTTGCATTCCGCCTATACGTCGAAGTGCATGCACTTCCCTACCCCATGATCATTGGACTTCTTAATTCACAGTTTGAAGATCCATTATTATGCAAATTCCCTTACGTTCTTTTATTTTATACCTAAATCAAGGTCACACCCATGACAACATACTATAAAATTTCGTATTGTAAATTACCACAAAAATAATTTCGTAACATTTTCTGTGCTCTTCCTTATTAAACTATGTACATATACTTTTTTTTCTATTATTGAACTTTTGTGTATGTGCTTGGAAAATTCAAAAGTACCATGATTCACCCATATTTCTTCAACTAAATGGTCCACGTACCATTTCAAGATAAATTTTTCCAACAAACAAAAATGCCAAATTCTGGATTTTACCAACTTTTGTGTACCACACACCAACCTATGAAATGCTTACTCACTGAGAGGATTGACCCACCTATTATACTATTATGATTATCCTTTATCATCTCTATATTCCTCCTACAATAATACACTTCTTTGCATCAATATATAGGTGTCCTCTATGATTGGTTAACCCATAAATTGAACAAATTACAGTTACCACTATATCTACTGTCATTCATTTTTCCCCAACCTAACAATTTTTATTATTTGCTCGACAACAATTGATTTCATTCATTAGGGATTAAGCTCCATCACAAATTTCATTCTGGTGGACAATTAGTTGTGGAACTTTACCCTACTCCCATTTTTCCACACTCACTTCACGGTGTGTGGACAAAATGCCATCAACACAAAAATAGACAAGCCTTTTACTTCAATGATGCACCACGATCCAAACCAACATTCAATGCCATACCAAGCCTTTTTCTTTCATGTGTGAATATAACGTTTAATGGCATACACAAGTGAAGGGAAATAAGGACATAGTAAAGGAGAGTTAGAACATGCATAACAGGTGAGTTGTGGTACACCAAACTTGCCTATTAACCACAGAATTCAAGCAAACATAATGATTCCGGAATTCCAATTCATTATTCAAAGCACTTTACCAATATCAACAATTTCAACATTCAATTCATCACCTTCACCAACTAAACAAATTAATAAAGCATTGAACTCATCACTGTGCCTCACATGACAAGTTCACCTCAACAAATATGTACCAACACCTTCTCAGGAATAGCAAAAATTTTGGACTGACCACATAGATGGAATCAATCACGTTGATTCCTTGTAACAAAAAAAAAGAAAAAAATATTACTTACGAAGCAATCAATGAACTTAACAACCTCACTAATTTAGCACCTTGCAAAGGCGGCAATAACTTCCTTTTATGATTTCAACCCTAATTTTGGCAATACTGCTTCATTCTGTGTTTGTCATTTGCACTTCAGCTTAAAAGATAGACCATGCATTGCAAACATATTTCCCAAAACTAATGTATCTATTTCCTATTATACCAACTGAAACAAACCTAATCAATCACATTGATGAATCCTAACAAGAAAAAATATAACTACCTACAAAGCAATCTACAAACTTCATACTAACCTCATTGCTTCACCACCTTTTACAAACACAAATCACTATCTTATGGAATTTCAAACTCAATTATGCTTTCATGCTATGCTTTGGCACTTCAGGAACTTTAAAACAGACACCATGCATTCATTATTATTTCCCACACTAACATTTCTAATTCCTATAAGACTAACTTCACACATTACATCTCTACTCCATTAAACTTACCATATTTCACCTCCACCTTATCCATTCTTCCTTCATACACTCTCTGCCATCCTCCCTGTCAATCATATATGAAAAAGTAAAATCACATATCCAAATAGTTAATAACTAAATCACACCCAAATGGTTCATTATATAAACACACAATCAATCATAACTTTTTATTAACAAATTGCCTCAATTTTCATACACTTTTCACTATTTCATCTTCACCAATACATCAAAACCAGGACTTTACATGCTTTTCCTATTGAATAATCTTCTTCCGTTGTCTTCCATCACTAATTTTATCACTAATACCTTCTAATTTCCCAGTCCTCCTAGGACCAACCTAGATGACATCAACGAATCAACGACTTACCATAATTTGAAACATCACTGCCTTTTTCTCCACATCCACTCATCTTATAATCCTAACACACACCCCATACAACCAATACAATGGGCGGCTTGAAGTCACCAAATACCCTCAACAACAAATAATGTACTCATCCGCTACACAGTGCCCAACATAGTGCCAAAAACAATTGTTCTCAAGTAATATATGGACAAAAATGACTCAACTATGAAAACAACAAGATAGATCAACCACACATCCACCAAACAATTCCAACCACAATCATTTTTTCCACAAACAAACATCAAATTAATCAAAACATAGCTATGATGGAACATTATTACCTGCACAACCATCATCATCGACGCATTTTTCTAACGCTGGTTTTCAATCGAACATGTTTGGGAATTCTTTTTTACCCCAGCCAAACCTATCATGGGGTGGCGATGCGAGGACGAGCAACCAACGTCATCTTCGCCTCCGCCGTCACAATCGAAGACCTCCCACACCGCCAATGCTCCAACTTCTCACCAGCAAATACACACTCACCACCACCCTCGCACACATTTCTTTAAATAACCCGTTAGGCTTCTGATTTGCACAGATGATAACACCCACCATCGCCGAGACCAACCTAGAACATCACCACTATCGAACGTCTCACTAGCAAATACACACTCACCATCTCCCTCTCACATATTCTTTCTTTAATAACCCCGAGGGCTTTCGGACGTTAGCACAAATGAAAGCACCCACCATCGAGACCAAACCTGGAACATCACCGCCAACGCACCACAGGATATTTTCTTAGTTGTTATCCACTTCTTTGATTTTTTTGCCAAATAAAAGGGACCTAAATAAAAAGGATAATTAACTTTTTAATCACACAATTAACTATGATAGAGCTTTTACATACACCATTGTGTGGTCCCCATAGGACAAATGTCTGCTCATCACTTGTTAATATGGGATTTGCAGCGTAGATAACTTCTCATTTGTATGTGAGTATGCGTGATGCATACATGTAACAAATTAAAAACATTAAGTGGACTTGAAATCAAATTCCATTGGGGTTTGGAGACACCAAAATGGTAGTTTTTTTTAATCTGTTTTATTAAATGGTATAGATAAATAAGATCTTTTAAAAAAATTGATACTATTTTTTTAAAGTTTAATTTTAATGCATTGACATTATAAGAGTTTTATATTAGCATTAAATAAAATCTCTTATTTTGTACAAATTTTTAAGTAATGGCGAAAAATAATTACATTTGCTAATGTAACATTATTAAACACCCAAAAATATTGGGTCAACTAGCATAGGCCCAAATATGAAACTAGAGGCTCCGGCTTTAAGGGGAACTAGGCTTAATAAAAAGGAAAAGATGCGGGCCCAAGTGGACAAAAGCAATAGCAGGAATAAGGAGTATTGGTCTTGTGCGATTTAAAGGAATATTGGTCCAACAAAGCAAAGTAGTGCCATGGCTGAATGAATGTACATGAAAGCATGAGTGGTGATTGCTAAAAAATAGAAGCAAGTATGACCATAGCAAGAATAAGGAGCATTGGTCTTGTGCAATTCAAAGGAATATTGGTCCAACAATGCAAAGTAATGCCATAGGCTAAGGAACTATATATAGGAGATTATTTGTATAAATGAGACATGTTGCAAGTCTCCAAATAATTAGTTATTTGGTCAAGTTTTCTTTCAATGTTTTATTGTACTGCTTTCTATATTAATGCAATTTAGTTTCATTTCCATTCTTAATTCTCTTAATCTGATTTTGTCCAAAGCCTTACTATAGTGATTTAGGGAACCCATAGGCTAAAGCTTCAATCTCTGGCTTTAGCAAAAATCATCACACTTTAGGAGATTTTTTATGTGTTTGAGTTAATTGGATTTGGTCTATAATTAGCCAATTAAACTAGGATGAAATAGATATTATATGATTGGATGAATGTGTAAACAAAATTTACATTGCCATTGTATTCCTATTAAATCTATCATTTTCAATATGATATTTTAAAAAAATTAAAATTATTTATGTTTAGATGTAAATTTAATTTATATTTGAATGTAATTTTAAAATATCTTCATTTATTCGTAAACATCTTTTCTATATTATAAAAAAATTTATTTATAGCTAATGAAAAAAATATATTTTTATACTTTTTCTAGTGGTTTTGATTTTACTAAAAATTTTTACACAAACATGTTCAAAAGCACAAAAGGTACTTTTCTAATTAAAAAAAAAGAGTTTAATTTTGATGCATGATAGTGTAAAAGAGTTTTACACTATTATCCAATCAAATCTCTCCTTTTGTATGACTTTGCAAGTAGTGATGATGGAAAATAATGATATTTGCTTATGTGTCACTACATGATTGGATGAATGTGTAAAATTTTTTTACACTATCAATGCATTCCCATTAAATCCATAAAAAAATATTTTTTAATCAAAATAATGGCAAACAAACAAGCATTATGTTTTAACTTAGTGATAAGTAGAATTGGTGATAAATAGTGGAGGAGAATAAAATATAGTACAGAGGAGTGTGGTAAATTGATATAATTATTTCACTCCATTGGTTGAAATAATTTGCATTCCATCTCATTATCTTGATTTGGGAGTAAAGAAAAA
The DNA here is from genome assembly GCA_030441495.1 of Dalbergia oliveri. Classification (NCBI taxonomy): domain Eukaryota; kingdom Viridiplantae; phylum Streptophyta; class Magnoliopsida; order Fabales; family Fabaceae; genus Dalbergia; species Dalbergia oliveri. Next base: position 10,620,508 of record JAMLFY010000016.1, read on the forward strand.
TTAGAGAAATATGGTGGTATTGGATGGAATAGGCTCTATGCTTAACAAGTAAGCCAGAACCTGAGAGCAAACCAGTGAAGTATCAACCAACAATGTGCAACTCTGGACCTATAACATAACCAACACTCAAATACTCCTTGAGGAATCCTTCTACCATCACTCTAGGCAAACTTGTGAATACAACTTTAGACCATGCTAAAGCCTAGTTATGTTCTCAAACCACAGTACATCCTAATATTTTATTTTTTCTAAGCAAACATTTAATTGGTTTTTAGTGTCACCATGGATTGATGTAACCATATATAGCATGAATGATGAATTTGTTTTTATTTTTGCATTTGGTCATTCTACTTGTTCTTTCTAATTCTTATAGTTTCTCATTCTACAAAATTTTGTTGTATTTTTTCTTATTTCAGATTGAAGACTTGGAATTACCAGGGCGGCAAGACCCTCTTCCCCTAGCCATGGCCCTGACTTGCTTATTTTGTTAATTTCTTTTATGACTTCGTAAGAAGTTCAAATGTTTGAAACATGTAAGATGTTATGTTTTATTATCTATTTTAAGACACCTTTTTATTATTATAAGTAATTAGGACTTCTAATTTTAATATTTGCTATGTTTGAATTTTTTTTAATGTTTGAAAGTAATTATAAAAGGAAGATAGATATAATGCATTTCAAATGTAAGGGTAAAAAATATTATTTTAAATGTAGCTGCGGTTAAGAATCGCCGCAATGAATTACAGAAATTAACACTTATATATTTTTGCGGCATTCTACTTAAGTGATTTTTTTTCTTTTGTAGCGTTACTACCCGCCGTTCCTATTTCTCAAGGGTAATTAATACTTCGTGGTGGCTCAAATCACCACTAGTATTATAGGAATTTTCTATTTTTTTACTATTTCGGGAAACCGCCATTATATTTTTTTTCATCATTTCCCACTTGACTTTTCACGGCGGTTTGAAATCGTCGCTATTTGCCTTTTTTTTGGTAGTGTATAGACCAATAAAGTGAGTAGTATTTTATAGAGTAAACCCTTTATTAGTCCTTGACAATATCATCAATAGACAAATTAGTCTCTAACAAAAATAAATTAGTGTTAAGGTCCTTGACAATTATAAAAATAGGACATCGTAGGTCCCTGCTACACCTACAACCCGTAAAGAGTCTAACTTATAGGTTAATTACTGACATGAATAGTCATTAATTGATTCATGTATCATTATTAGTGAGTTTCTCAATACCAAAATATTTGCAATTAATCCTACCCAAAAATATAAAATATTTGCATCCCAACCTTGCCCTCCAAAACAAAAAAGAATCTTCTACTCCTTTATTCGTACACATCATCCCTCCCCATCCCCTTCTTCTCCTTTCCTTCACTATCCTCCACAAATTCCCCATCACCACCCTCCACAACCTCACCCTCCTCCACAACCGAAGCGTGGTCGATCGAAGGGTATTGTGCGACTAATAAAGGAGGACTCCAAGGCTCGTGGTGGCTAACACAGTGGAGGATGTGCTGTCGACGAGGTCGAAGATGTGATGTGAAGTGACGGCGATAATTGCCGTTGTGAGTTTGTGGTGGTTTTGAGCACAGCTAACGAGCTAGCCACAATTGAGATTCTCAGATTTGGAATGGAGAAGATGCCGGTCCCAGTCTTACGGTAGTGCTTGGGTGACTTCCATGGTGGTTCTCAATAATGGTTCATGGTGGTACGTAGTGGTGCGATGGCGATGAGCAATAGTGGTGGAGTTCGTGAATTGTGGCCGTGGTAGTATGGTGTGTTTGTGTGGTTTTGTCTTATTTTTTTCAGTATATTTTATTGGAGCTTGAATTTGTAAGATATATCTCTAAGTTGATACTAGGTTGAATTTTGTACTCAGGCGTTTTGGTTTGTTATTGTGGACATACATTTAGGTTTTGATTTTGAATTGGAAAATGGGGCAAATTTTCATTGTTTCCTTAGTTCAATGGCTTGTGTTTGAATGTTGGCTATGGGATCACTTTTTTTTTTGTGGTATAACAATTATAAGAAGAAAGGGAGAAGAAAAAGTAGGGAGGGATGATGTGTAAGAATGAGGGAGAAGAATAATTTTTTTTTCAAGGAAAGGGTTAGGACTACAAATATTTTGGTATTGGAAAACTCACTAATGTCACATGGATTAATTAATGATTGTTCATCTCAGCAATTATACCTATTGATCAGACTTCTTATAGTTTGTAGGTGAATCAAGGACCTTGCTGTCCTATTTTTATAATTATCATGACCTCAACACTAATATATTTTTGTCAGGGACTAATTTATCCATTGATAATATTGTCAAGGAGCAATTTGGGACTTTACTTTATTTTATGAGTACAAGACATTTATAAAATATACTAAAAGGATAGACAATATTTTTCAACATGATCGAATAAGTAGATAGTGTAGTTCAACTATGTTAATGGCTTTCATGTGCTCTAGCTCTTTTTTCTTTTTTGCATCATATGCCATGTCATCCTAGATCTTATCTGAAGTATAACAACAGAAGCTGTTAATATGGCAGAGTTCCGCAAACTATATTAGAAAGCATTTCCTCCTAAACCTAATAATCGAACCATCTAGACATTATACTTGTAAAGCCAAATTGGTTACGTTGTGGAGGATATGATGAACTAATTAAGTCGCAAAAATAGGTGAAGAATTAGTGGATTTAGGAATGGTTATGGAGATCTAGTGTTTATAAAGGTTAAAAGGAGAAATTTTAGGGCATGAGACCCTTTTACACAATTTAAAAATTTTAAGTACCAATTTAAACTTATCTAAAAGACTGAACCAATGCTACCTCAGAAGGTCATATGATATGCTATTGTGTCACCTAACTTGACATATCAGCTAAAAACAAGCTAGAGCATAATGTTAGGAGGGGCTAATATTAAATAGTAAATTTTACATACATAATATCTATTATTTTAATTTGTTTTTATCCAAACATTTAAATAAAAGTAAAATATTTTTAAAAAATAAATATTTTTTAATTACAACTCAAGAGAGAAACACACGTAAATATAAATATATAGCATGTTATTCATTATAATATTTAAACATTAAGTTAAGTAAACGATTTATAAAAGTTAACTAAATAAAATTTTTTTAGAGGGGCTATATTTAAAAATTATTTTTTGAAAAAAAAACTGAAAAAATTAGGTGCCATAGGCGCTGCCAGCTCACTAATTTACGTTAAACCAGGGATAAGCTTGATCACGTGAGAAAAAAAAGAAAGATAAACTTGGCTCGTGATTTGTAATTTCAACGACTAAACAGTGAATTTATTGTTTATGAATGCTAACGAATAATGAATAAAGTGAAACACGCAGATATGCGTACAACTACTGGAGCAAAAGTCAACCTATGCTTGGGGCATATCGTAACTTAATAAAGTGTTCGGTATTAGGTGAAGAATCAACAAATAAAAATTAATGCTGAAAAATCATGAAACTAATCTTAGGATTTTAGATGTTCAAATAGACTAAGTTCTCAATAAATAAATGAATAAATAAAAATTAAAAATTAAAATTCAAAGAGCTTAACGAGTTTTATCATTTTAATTTTATATATACATCAAAAGCCTAATAAAACATTAACAATTAAAAGTTTAATTTCTATATACTGGTTATATAACACTTTTTTACATTGTCATATAATTATATATTACTACATTAGTCATAGTGGTTAAGTTTTATACCTAATACTTTAAAAGTCATGCAAATAGAATTACTTGATTGAATGACAGTATAAAAATTTTACATTATCAATGCATAAAAATTAAACTCAATAAATAATTATCGAATTTCTTTAAAATTAATATTCATAGGAACATCTTAGCCTTAGCTTACATTCTCACATTTTGATTTACTGGTTTCAAATTTTATTAAATTTTCTTATTTAAATTTTTAGTATTTTATTGTTTAAATATTCAAAGTTGAAATATTTCATAGTAATAATAAGTGGTACTAATAAGATTTTGTATATATCTCTATATAATGTACATCATATTACTTTTAATGTGCAAGTAATTAATTGTAGAGTTTCATTTTGATACATCTACAATATAAAAGAGTTTTAGAATGTTATCTAATTAAATCTCTCTTTTATATGACTTTTCAAATAATGAGGATATGTCATTATATAATTGAATAAATGTGTATTCCAATTAAATCCTTAATTACATCCGTGATCAAATTATTTACATCTAATATTAATGTTTGATAAGGTTGTTTCACATAGAATCCGTGGTTCCATTTGGCAAATCGAGGAGGTCATAATCAATCACATTGAGTGAGAAAACGAAAAAAAGTGATGTGAGGACCATGCAATCTACGTGAAAACAAAGTTATCGTTAACAAAGGTAGTTAGTAAATATGAATATCCTATACGTTAAAAAAAATCAACGTGTGTGGTGGAAACCTGTCATGTATCCAACGAGTAGCTAGGCTTATTGAACACAAAGCATTTTAATATATGAACATTATGTCAACATTCTTTTATATAAAATTAGATGAAATACAAAACTCAAATTAAATAAGATTTACACCTTGTTCAATAATAGAAGTTAATGTGTATATCGATATAATATCCTACCAATTATGTGGATACAAATAACATTTCCCAGTTTGAAAACATGGCACATATCTTGGTGGACCAAGTAGTTTTCCTTTCATGAGAAACCATCCCCAACCAAAAAAAAGAAAATATTAACACGCATGCAGGATTGTTATATTAGGATATTATAGCAAACTGAATACCAGGGTGCAAACACTTGGATTCCAATTTTCATGCACAATCGTGTTTTCCTTACTCCACAAATGACAATTATTTTGCTGTGGTTTCTATTTGCAACCACACTCAATTCATGCATGGTCCATGGAAACTTGAATGTTGGTTGCAATGGAAAAGATCAAGATCAACTCTTAGCATTCAAGCAAGGAATTGAAGACCCCTTGAAGCGACTCTCGTCTTGGTCCATTGAAGAAGATTGTTGCAAATGGGCTGGGTCAAGTGTGACAACACCACAGGAAGAGTCACAAAGCTTGACCTCCATTGTCCACTTGACGCTACTCAATGCTTAGATGGTGAAATCAACTTTTCTATACTCCAACTTGAATTCCTGAGCTTCTTGGACTTGAGCTCGAATGGCTTTAAGGCCATTCATTTTCCACCTATCAACAGCTCAACAAATTCGTCCATCAATCTTCTGTATTTGGATTTATCCAATAATTATAACCTCCATATGGAGAATCTTGAATGGGTTTCACGTCTCTCATCTTTGAAATATCTGAACTTGAGTGGAATATTTCTCAATAATGAGACCCTCTGGCTCCAACATGTTATTAGGCTCCCATCACTCATGGAGTTACGGCTGAGTGGTTGTTCCCTCAACAGCAACAACCAGCCTCTTGGGTATGTCAATTTTGCTTCACTTGCAGTGATTGATGTTTCCAATAACTCTTTTAACTCTGAGATACCTAAGTGGCTATTCAACCTTAGTAGTAGCATTTCTTATATAGACCTTAGCTCCAATGATCTACAAGGCCAAATACCTGCAACAATGCTGAATTTTCAGCAATTAAAGTCATTGATTTTGAGAGACAATCAGCTGAAAGGAATGATTCCGGAATGGATGGGCCAATACAAACATTTAGAGCAGCTTGATCTTTCTAAGAATTTATTGTTTGGTACCATTCCTTCAACCTTGGGGAATCTATCATCATTGACATCCTTAGATATTAGCTTCAATCACTTGAATGGTAGTCTTCCAAGAGAAATTGGATTGCTATCTAAATTGGAGTCTTTATCCATGGGCTTTAACTCCTTCTCGGGCATCCTTTCCGAGCAAAGTTTTGCCAAACTTTCAAACTTGAAGTCATTGAGTCTTGACTCATCTGATTTTATTTTTGATTTGGACTCACATTGGAATCCCCCTTTCCAGCTGGAACAGATTAGTATTAGCTATTGCAAACTAGGTCCCGAGTTTCCTTCATGGCTTTATTTACAGAGATCACTGTCATATTTGGACATTTCAAGTTCAGGGCTTGCATTCAATGTCAATGACCGTTTCTGGAGCTTTGTAGCTGAAATTGACCATCTCTTTTTATCCGACAATAGGATTAGTGGGGATATATCTTCCGCCTTGATTAACAACATACGAATTGATTTGAAATGGAATAACTTCAGAGGTAGATTACCCCATTTATCTCCTAAGGTTGACTTCTTTGACATAGCCAACAATAGCTTCTCAGGGCCTCTTTTTCCTCTCTTGTGTCAAAGCTTATCAACAAAACACAACTTGAGAGTTTTGGACATGTCACACAATCTTTTATCTGGAGAGCTGACTGACTGTTGGACCAACTGGCCATCTTTGCTCCATGTGAACTTGGGTGGCAATAATCTAACTGGTAAAATTCCTGATTCCATTGGCTCCTTGATCAATCTTCAGACCTTCCGAGTTCGTAACAATAGTTTGTTTGGATGTGTACCTATTTCACTTAACAGCTGCAAAAGCTTATGGTACCTTGATTTGGGGTTCAATGACTTCATAGGAAATATACCAATTTGGTTTACGCAATTGACTATGGCCATCCTACTACCATCAAATAAATTCCATGGTAGCATTCCATCACATATATGTCAACTTTCTAGTCTTTTAGTGCTTGACCTTGCAAATAATAGGCTTTCTGGTCAAATACCAAAGTGCTTGCATGAGATCACAGCAATGACCACATATGCTGTTGACAAAGGCTTGTTCAACTCATATTTTCATAATTGGGATTTGTCTCCAGTTTCACTAAGGTCCCACCTAGAAGATCTACCTATGTTTGTTAAAGGCCAAGAACTACACTATTGGCTTTGGCCTGCTTTGAAGTTTATGCGCATGATTGATCTCTCAAGTAATGACCTTTCAGGATTAATCCCTCAAGAATTATTTAGTCTCATTGCTTTACAATCATTAAACTTGTCAAATAATCATTTGATGGGGAAGATACCAAGCGCTATTGAACATATGAAGTTTTTGGAGTCTCTAGACCTTTCGAGAAACCAACTTTCAGGTGAAATTCCTCAAAGCATGTCAAATTTGTCATTCCTTTCTTACTTGAACCTTTCGTATAATCACTTCAATGGAAGAATTCCTCTGGGCACCCAGCTTCAAAGTTTTGATGCATACAGTTACATTGGCAATCCAGAGCTTTGTGGAGCACCTCTTCCAAAAAATTGCACACAAGAAGAGAAACCATTTTTCTCAAGATCAATGGGAGACAAAGATGGCGATTTTATTTCTTGGTTCAAAATGGGCATGGGAGTTGGATTTATTTCTGCTTTTTGTTGTGTTTTTGGCACCCTTTGCTTTATTAGGAGATGGCGGCATGCTTATTTTCGAACCCTGGATTACCTTTATACCATTGTTGCTGTGAGGATGAGACGCCTGCTTTGAAGTTGAAGATGTTTTGCAAGTTTCATTAAGGTAAATAGAAGGATGTATTGTGTTGTTTAGTTTGTGTTTTTTATTCTAAACTACTTGCTTTCAAAGTCTTTTATTTTAGTTTATACTTATACAAAGAACTTATGTGCTGTTGTTATTTAAATATTTAGTTTCAAATCCATGTAGAGATTGTGTTTATTTTGTTATGGTCTTCGACAAAGTTTTATGGATGAATAAACTTCATATATAAAATAATAGAAGAAACTTATAAAATTTTTATTCTATTTTTTACCCTTAAACCAAACACAGTTTGAATCTAACATGTGAGCTTCTTTATTTGAATATAAGTTACTCCCTTCATTTCACAAAAACTGTTAAAAATCAAACACAATACCAATTGAGCTTTTAAAATTTTTTTGGTAAATATACAAATTTACAAGTTGACAAAATTATCCTTATATGGTCATCATTACTCATCTTAGTAAATTTATTTATTTCTTAATCAACATAATCATATTAAGGGTATAAATGAAAGAAAAAATAAAACTACCAAGATATTATAAATGGAGAATATTTTAAAACATAAAAAAGTAAAAAAAAATGATAGTTATTATGAAATAGGGGGAGAATTTGAGTTGAACTCATGCTAGTAAAATTTATTGCAAAAATGTTTGGATGCAATTGGTGAATATATGGTGATTTGGGTTTTGAATTTCATTTTTCTTTTTATGTAAAATGGAACCCATTTGAAAAAGTTACATGAAATGGACCATTTTTTGTTTGTATAAATTTTCTTGCGAAATAAGTTTTAATCAAACCAAAAAGTAGTAGTTTAAGTAGTAGGGATTCGGGTCCTTCAGCATGATATCTTGGTTTCATTTTGAGATTTATGTATATGAGAAAAATAACACCATTGGAAAGGTCTCTATTTTGTTTTTGGACCGTATCCTGAGAGATTACTCTTTTACCTGTTAGGTGAGGAGTGCTCTAGAAAACCAAAGAAAAAAATCAATTTAAACTTTAGGTCAATTGAATGAGCTAAGAACTAGTATTTTTACGAATTAGTGCTCATTTTGATCTTCAAAATTCAAAATTTGACTAATTAATTTCTTTTTCTTTTTGGGTCAAAAATTAGTTTTTGACTTTGTAATTGTAAATTATGTTTGTCCTTCATGGGTAAATTCTAACAAATTACTAGACTAATTTGAGTCAAGGTTATTATTACTTTTTTGGACTAGTTTTATTTAATAATGTATATTTAAGGGAGCTATGAATCATTTCTTCACAAACTAACATGATTCACAATCATAGAGTGAGAGATTAATTAGTCATATTTTAATTTTCAAGTATCAATTACAAAATAAAATTTTAAGGATCAAAATTACTCATGTAATTTCAAGGATCAAAACAAGCATTAACTCTATTTTTGTCCATCCATAGTATGACATGAAAATGTCTTTATTATAAAAAAATTATTATTCTTTTGTTGTTAAAAAGTTATCAAGTAAATGCATAGTAGTACTTAATATGTATTTATTCATAATATTGCATAGTTAATATGTATATGTTAATAAAAAAATATCTAAATTTTAGGCAAAATTGCACTTTATCTTCTAAACTATAACTCATGTGTACTTTACCCCAAAACTTTTAAAACATGCAAAGCGACCTTCTATGTTTCTTAGTTGTGCAAGTCAATCATTCTATTAACTTTTTCATATATTGTTTACAAAAGTAGCACAAGTTTAAGAAATTTTAGGATATCAAGATACAAATTATTTGTTAGTTTAGAATATCGAATTGCACTTGACTTAAAGTTTGATGGGTACAACATCTTTTATTCATTAATAATAAGTGAAAATTTAATAAAAGAGCAAAAGTGTACATTAAAAAATATTAAGGGTTAAATTACATTTTTTCCCTAAATTCTCAAGATAAAGTGCACAATCTCTTTCTCGGCCTCCTCATAAGATGACACAAAATAAGGGGTAAGAAATATTAGATTTCTCAGGGGTAAAATATGGTAAGGCATCATTATAGTCGTCCTCAGCTACTTTGATTTATTAAAAATATGTGCATATATCAAGGTTCATTTTTAAGTTTAGAAAATCTTTAAATTTGAAGTGAACATTTTGTCACGGCCTAATCCGAATCATAACCGACGTATAGGGAGCATGCTTCCTAGCTAACCTTAAGAAATAATTTTTTTAGAAAAACAAGAATTTCTTCTATTTTTCGAACATTTAACACAAAACCTGGAAAAAAAATACATTCTCATAATATCCAAATAGCACAGCATAACTATAGTACTATGTAGAGCAAGGATCAATTGACTCCAAGTGTAACTTTATAGAGTTACTCCCAATCCTAACCATTCATTTTAATAATATCTTATGACTATAATCAACTCAGTTATTCTCTTTCTATGATCAACTCATTAATTCCCTATATTTCTCTAATTCCTTTTTTTTAATTGATTTCTCTCGTCCCTCGTCTCTCGTCCCTCGAAGTCAGTAACTATCAATTAGGATGCAATCATGAAGTTCTAATCTAGATGGTTATGTTTTGTACATGGTATATTAAAATTTTAAATTCCGTGTGCAGCCAATTGAGCAGAGATGACACACATATCCTATCATTACTTACAGGGCCAAGGATTAGTTGGTCCCCCCTATGTTGGGGACCAACGTTAGTCCCCTCTATGTAAATGGATTTCAAACGTTGGATGGCCAAAATTTTTCATCGAACGGCTCAGTTCTAAACACATGAGTTTTGCAGTGAATTTGTTAATGAGCCACTATTGTTTACGTTATTTGCAACTGTGGCCCTTCGTTCTGTGCAGGACTACTCGGGTCACGAGAAAGCTGTCTCCGCTTGAGGATTTACTCCGACTCCTGCTTCGTGATGTCGTCGAAGGCCCTCTAGTTGTCGGATGTCCCTACCGGCTCCATGATGAAGATCCTCCATGGCTACACTAACTCAGAGTCTTCTGCGTGAACCTTAACCTTCAATCCAACCTCATCATTTCTGGTTCCTTCAACATGGCCGTCAGGGTTTCGGACATCATGCCTCCAGAAATTGTTGACGGTTGTCCTCGCTCATTCCGATGCTGTAGGTGCTTCCACTGGACATTTTATGAAGACTCTCATCTACGATGAGAACCCCTCTGTTCATTCGTTAAATTCTCCCCCAAGGGCAAGACCATCCTCGTTCGCATTCTGGACAACGCTGTGGCATGCTATTCAAACACTATCTTAACTCAATTCAATTCATTTCGTGAGCCTGTTTGTTTCGTCCTGTTTTGACATTTGTGAAAAAAGAAATTTAATTTCAATTGTTAGTCATGTCGAAATTTGGTGTTCTTAGAGCTAGAGAGCCATGATATTGTTAGTCATGTTCAATATGTTGAAGATTAGTGGTAGGAGCATGTCTATGTAAGTTACAGTTTCTAAAGTCCTTAATTCAGAAACTATTATTATATCACAATAAAAGGATCTTGAAATTCATGATTCTCACATATAATAATTTATGGAATCCAAGAACATATCTTGATCCATAATGAAGGTGAAGAAAAGGCAAATTGAGAAGATTGAAAATTGTCCAAACTAGATTTCTATTCCTTGACCTTCTCCTTACTCTCTTCTTTGATTAGTGATAGAAAAAATGAGAAGAGACTTAATTGGTAGGAATAGGATCAGTTGGAATGAATATAAAACTTGCAGAAAACCAACTTCCATCAAGTTGGTAACCACGCTAACTTCCCCTTTATTTATCTTATTATTTATTTATTAAACCAATAAAGTAAGACTCATGTTTAATGCCACATGAGACATATTTTCTTACAGTCTAAGTTTAAACTTAGAGCCAAATATCCTTCAGTTATTCAATAGGGCTTCTGGATTATGAGAAACTGTGGAAGCCTCTGCCAAATCATGGGTTTCTGCCCTGTACAAAGCCTAGTCCTAATTGTAAGAGTAAGAAACCTACACTTATGTTGCTTTCTTGATTCTTCTTAAATTTCAGGAAGTTCTCCACCTTCAGTTTAGTTTCTAAGAAAACAGTGCAGAAAAATAGGGCTAAAATGCCTGAGTGCTGACAAAATCTATTGTCAGTTTTGAATGTTATCTTTTATCTGTATTGTTAGATGCCGAAGATTTATTTCTTTGATTGCAGATATGTGATATGGTAGCTGCAGCTTGTATCATAAATGCCACTCTTGTAATTCCAGAACTTGATACAAACTCATTTTGGCAGGACAATATGTAACTGTTCAAATTCTGTTTATTTTTTCAGTTGAAGTTTTGTCTCTTTTTTGGATTTTAGTTAATTAGATTTTGTAGTCTCTTGTTTGTTTTGCAGCAATTTTCTGATATCTTTGATGAAGAGTGGTTCATTAATTCTCTAGCTAATGATGTAAAAATCATTAAGAAGCTTCCCAACAAACTAGTTAATGCAGCCGAACTGGTCAAGTGGTTCAAAAGCTGGTCTAGTATCGATTACTATGAGAATGAGATTACTGCCATGTGGGATTATTACAAAGTATGTAGTCTCCAGTTGAGATATGTTGGTATATACAGCTCTATGTTATTATTCATCTATTTTCCTTATTTTATAACATATTGTGAATTGTGATATCATCCTATTATTGACAACCTCTTTAGCTTATTCTTGCTTCCAAATCTGATTCTTAATTAGGAAATAACAAACTACCTTTGGATATTCAGAAGCTTTGCTGTCGTGCTTGTATCAAAGCTCTTCGTTTCTCTCCTCTCATTGAACAAATATGAAAAGTATATACGTAGGTGTTCACTCTTATCGGCTTTTTTGTTTGCTTTCTCCTACTCTGACCCTTGCTTGCACTTTTCCCATCCCCACCTTCTAAAGGTGACTGTTACATGTTTTACTTTGCAGATAAGAGGGACAGAATTTCAAATAAGCACAGCAGCAAAAAGAGAAAGTTGCTTTTGATTTCTAAAACATATAATTGTTTGATAATGCTTTTCCCTGGAGAAAAACTCTAGGGCTTTATGCTAAATTTGATGTGACCACTAATTAGTGGCTGACTTTCCTTTTAGTTTTCACTTTTCAGTGACCTTTATAATGGACTAATTACAGTGTAGGCATAACTTGTTGGCACTTCAGGCATGTTGGAAACTTTGGTTAAAGCTTGTCTGTGTCTTTCTTTTGAACTTATAATGTGGTGGGAATCTATAAATATGTTGTTCCTTCTGTTCTTCTCCATGTAATATGTTGCAATGTGCATTTTTTATCAGTTCATTACAGTTCTAATTTCTGACCGTAATCTTATTCCAAGAAGCGAAAATGTTATTGATGCTTTGCAAAATAAGGATGTTGCACCTGCTCTGGCATGGTGTGCTGATAATAAATCAAGGCTAAAGAAGTCCATGGATTATACTGCTAAAAATTTGATTATGTCATTCAAAAGTAAATATGCTGTAATATATTACACTAAAAATTTACTAAAGTCTCAAACATGATTGAAATATGAATATGTCATAAAAACATGAATATATAGTGAAAATGTATTAAAACATCCTTACGAAAAAAATGATTAAAATATGAATATAAGGCAATAAAGAAAAACTATTTAGAAATATATAGCAATACAAAACTATATCTAAATAAATGTATATATACAAGAAAGTAAATATCAATAACAGATTTGGTTCAAAAGAATGAATAGCATCAACTTAATGGTTTTTAACCTTTTTTTTTAATTGCCAAAGGTTTTACTTATTCTAGCTAGAAATCCATTTTTGATAAATTTTCGTAAATGCTACTTTTAAACTCTCTTAGAAATATTTAGTATTTGTTGTCTTTACAATGGAGCAATCTTTTCACAATGAAAGTAAATTATGTACATTATTTTTTTAAAAAAAAATTGTGAAATTAAATCTTTCAAAGGAGTCATTCTCACTAATATAATTTTCTTTCACATGTTGGATATCATTCCTTTCATGTATATATGATGAACATACATGCAATTCTTAATACTAAATGAAACACCTAAACCACTCAAACTACTTAAAAATTTAAAACTCTTCGAATTAAAGAATAGTTTGCATTAAATTAAATATAGTCTTCTTGTTTAGGTTCATTTAACTTAAACTTGAGAGTACAATATCTAATTAATAATAAAATTACGAGAATGATAGGTGATATTACACCTAATAAAATATAGAATGGTACATTGACCACACTTGATGTTAGATAATATTACATAAGATATCCCTTATTTATGAAAACTATAGTAAACTTGCCTAAAGCTAGGTGATATTACACCCAACATATTTTTATTTTGACAAAGCAAAATGATTTGGGTATGCATCCTTCCAATTGTCGCATTTACAGAAACAAAGTAAAGGAAAACAAAGAAATGATTGTATGTAGACATGTATATTAATTGTATTCTTTTCCTTTGCATTTTTGGTGTATGCATCCCTTATGCATCCCCACCTTTATGTTCAAATATCATTACCCTTTGACAAAATGTAAGATTGAATTCCTATATAAGCATGGCACCAAATACTCTAAGGGATATGTGTGATAATTGAGGGGGTATCATGAGTAATATCACCTCACTCGAGTTGTTTTTCTTCTTTGTAGGCAAAGGACAAACCCCAAAAACATTACAAATTACATGTGGGCGAAGGAGGGTATTCACATGTGGTTAGATCGGATTTTTGTTCCAAGATCTTTTGCTTGTTGTCCAGCTCCACTAGTTGGTTGCGCTTTAAGGAGTGTTAGGGAAAATCTTCCCAATCCATTTCCAACCAAGTACAAATTCTTTAAAGTAGAGCAAATGGAGACATCCAAGATTTCGACCTAATCGGACCCAAAACAAAGAAAAAGACTTCAACCTATTGAGTTAGGAATTAACAGTAATTGAGGGTGGAATTCCAAAGATCAATAAGAATGTTGAATTTAGGAGGGAAAGAGACTCCAAGTCCTCAAAAAGATAGTACTAACAAGGTATTGATCAGAGTAGAAGTTGCTTGGATCATTAAGTATGTGGTCCTGGTTCGACCATGAGATTCATGCATATAGAAACAAATACCGTTGTGAGTTGTCCTAGCTGAAGCACTTAACCATCCCTTGAGAGACCAATATCTTACTTTTTGGATGAAGGATACTCTGAGAAACAAAAAGATATTCAAATAATGTCAAAGAACTATAACAAACCAATGGTAATCAATCTCCTCTTCAAAGCTGTTGGACGAAGAAAAAGAATAGGTGGTGTTGATGAATCACTTGCTAATTCCAGAATCTCCCTTCTGCAATTCTTCTTATCCATCCCCACCTTCTTCAAAATTGTCTTGATCTGCTTCTTCAGGTTCTTCTCCAAGATAGCTTTCTTCTAGAGGAATCGTTGCCCCTGTTTCTGTAGCTACTAAGCTTACTCTTACGTTCGCTTAGCTCAAGCCAAAAGTTTCTCATTGAGCAGCTAGGCACACTCACAAAGCTCATTATCACCTGCAAATCCAATAAGAGAAGCTCTGAACATAGAGTTAGAGAATACACCATTAGTGTAGTAGGTCCACATACAATAGATGTGGTTCTTATAAGGAGTGCCAAATGTTTATGCCCACGCCACCTCTTCATTAATAGGTGGGCAATCAGTTGCATCACCTGCTCCTCAACCTGGATCCTAGGTGTGTTTAGACCTATAGCCTCCACAAGTCATTGTGTGAACTTGATCTATAATTAAATGAAACAAATTAAACTTGCCAAGGAAATATATATATATATATATTAATAATCAACGAACAAGAAATTAAGCTTATAAATTACATAGGTATGCTCGAAGCGGTATTTATCCACTGGAAATTAGGTTTATAAATTTCATTATTATGTATGTACTTTTATTTTTCATTTTCTTAAATTTTAATCATAATTGAATTAAGAGAATAAATTATTAATAATAAAAATAATTTGAGGTGATTATTTTAAAAATAATAATTACATAATAGAAAATATAAAAAATAAATTAAAATATAACTCATTTTTATACTCAGGAGAAAAGAGTGTATATTTTAAAAAATATAAAAAATCATTTGATAAACACATCTCTTCATAGAGTGAAGTGTTTATCACTTATTGGATTTAATTATTATGTTTTTAAAAAATTTAATTTTTATATATTGATAGTGCTAAATATTTTTACAATAGGATTTAATTAATATACTGAAAGTAACAAGTGTTATACATTCATCCAATTATGAAATGACACATTAGTAAATATGGTTACCTTTCATCTCTACTACTTGAAAAATTATACAAAATGAGAGGTTTGATTGAATGATAGTGTAAAACTCTTTTACACTTCATGCATCAAAATCAAACTCTTTACAATATTAGCCAATAGAAGTTCTCAAAATAACAAATCACAATGGATGGTTGTGACAGGAGAAAGTTATTTTCTATTATTTGTCACTTAGATGAAATTCTATTGATTGATAATTTTACACGTCAGTAATTAAAAATTAATTTTTTTTGTTGAATTTAATATTTTCTTATTTATTGTTATTTTTTTTTCATATAAACATGTTAGGTTTGTTGCGTCATTTGGGTCTGTCCATAAATGTCAATTCATTTTTTTTGTGTGCACGACTAGGGTATCTCTACCATTTAATACGGTGACTAATCCCTTTATGGTTAACAGCACCTCAACCTTGTACTGAATTATTTAACTGCTCCCTTAGCCACTGCTGGGTTAAATGTCAATTCTTTTATTGGGTTATGAAGTGTTTTTCCTAAGAAAGGTGAATTTGGGCCTGAATATATAACCCAAAATCAAAGGCCTGACCCAGTTCTATAGAGTAGCGCAACTAGGGTTTCATGGAATATATAAGCCACAATAATACTAGGGTTTTAACCCAGAGGGGAGCGTGAGTGTGTGCGTTTGTTTGTTCCGCTACACCTTAGCTCTGCCAAGATGGGTATGCTCCATTCATCATCGCTTACTAACACTTCTTTCTTTGATCCTCAACTCCTAATACCAACCCTTTCTTTTTGTTTCTCTAATGGGTTTCTTTCTTCTTCTTAATCTTCTTTTTCAGGTATTTCCAGGGATTCTATGCACAGAGGCGTGCCACTGGTGGCAAGAAGAAGGCATGGAGGAAGAAGAGAAAGTGTGGCCCATTTTTTAAATTCTCTCATTTGTTTTAATTTTAAATTTTATTAAAATTTGATGCATGGCCATTTTTTTTATATAATTTTTTTTGTGTGAAGTACACGGGTTTTAAATTGAGAATGAAAACCGTATCTTAGTTTCTGTGATGCCATTGTGGATAGGTAGGGTAGTTGTTTTATTTATGGGACTTGTTATGATGTGGGAATCTGGAATGCGTTTTTATGGTTAGAGGAGCTTCTGTTAGATCTAGGTTTTTTTTTCAGTTGGCTCCTTTTTTTTAGATCTTATTAGAAGAATGGTAAATCCAAAAGGTTAATGTTGTAGAAACTTGCGTTTAAATTTGATGCAAAATGGAAACCCTTTTGAAATTCACGCTTCATTTCGTTTTACTTTGAGTTACTACTTTTTTCTTGCTTTTACATTTTTGTGATCTTGAATGGTCAACGGGAACTTCTCTTTCTTTTACTCTGACCTCACTATTTGTTAGCTAGAAGTGTATTTTTTGCCAATTTTTGTGACAGTGTCAGTGCCTTCCTTTTGAAAAGGATTACATGCATTTTGTGCCTTACACTTAGTAGATACAAAATCATGAGGACAGAAAGTGGAGATAGTTGAATAAAACAAATAAATGCAATGTAAACAGAGTCCAGAATGTTGATGTTGACAAAGCATTCCTGTCTCTTATTTGAAATAAATTTCATAGTTGAATAACCATTTGGGCCTTATTAGTAGAGTAGTTGTTCTTTCCAGTTAAATATGTCCAACTTTTAACTATTTGTTTTGTTCAGTGATCTTAATTTTAATGATTATATATGGTTTTATCATTTATTCTGTTTGATGCCCTTTGTTAATCAAAGCATATAGGATGTTGGCTTTCTGTTTTAGTAGGCTGCCAGAAGATATTTTCTAATAGTTCTTATTAAGCTAAAACATCTGGTGGTTTGTTTAGGTATGAGCTTGGTCGCCAGCCAGCTAACACCAAGCTATCAAGCAACAAGACAGTGAGAAGGATTCGTGTCAGAGGTGGCAATGTGAAATGGAGGGCATTGAGATTGGACACTGGAAATTATTCATGGGGAGTGAAGCTGTGACTCGCAAGACTCGTATACTGATGTGGTCTACAATGCCTCAAACAATGAGCTTGTGCGTACTCAGACCCTTGTTAAGAGTGCTATTGTTCAGGTTGATGCTGCTCCATTCAAGCAGTGGTATCTTCAGCACTATGGTGTTGATATTGGTAGGAAGAAGAAAACAGCCACCAAGAAGGACACTGCAGAGGTGATGCCATTGGAACTTTCTCTCTCAATTCAATTTTTTTCTAATTCAGATGTTTTATATATGTACTGTTTCTCTGTTTTCATAATGGGTGCATTTGGATAAAGGTGATCTTAAGACATTACTCAAAATTGACTTTTCTAGAATTGATTTAATCAGAACCAGCTCCTACTTGCTTATCAGTACCAAGCAAAAACTAATTATTTTCTGGTAATCTAGTTCCTCCTTTTTAAAGAATTTTATCCAAGCAGTCTACAAAAATTTGAGAAGCAGTTTTTATAATTAGAACTTCACCCTTATTACCAAATTAAGTGCAAACAAATACAGCCAATATTAGTATAGCTCTGCCCTGTGCATTAGTTCATTTTGTTCCTTGTATTTCAGTCACTTTGCCATTTTTATTGCCCAGTTTTTTTTTAAAATAATATTGGTCATCACTCATGAGAAATGTTTAAAAGAAATCAATCTGTTATGTTAGTTTCTATTTTATGCAGTGGATATTGTGTATTAAAACATCATGTTAAAACCATCATTATGCTATTTTTCCACATTATCTCATAATTTGTGATTTGAATTGCTTCATAGTTAAGATCTTTTGCTTTTACTTGAGATGCATGGTAAAATATCCACTGTTGTGTTGCAGAAAATTGTAATATTTTCAATAGCTTGGTTACTCATACTGATCTCTGATATGTAATGGGCAATCCTTACTGTACTGTATTTTATGAGAACTATATAACTACTTTATTTAATCAACAAAGGATGGATGAAGTGGTTTGCATTCCCCTGAGTAGGGGCTGATGGCTATTTTTTTTTAATTAAATAATTCATAGTTGTTTTTACTTGCAGGAGGGTGAAGCTGCTGCAGAAGAGACCAAGAAAAGTAACCATGTGCAGAGAAAACTGGAGAAATTGCCAGAAAGAGCGCAAGCTTGATCCCCATATTGAAGAGCAGTTTGCTGGTGGGCGATTGCTTGCCTGCATTTCTTCTCGACCTGGTCAATGTGGCAGGGCTGACGGGTAATGCTTATTTTAATGTGGCACAATCCGTGTTTAAATAGAAGCCATCACCTTTGTTCTTTGCTGATTTCTTTTTCTTGAATTCTGCAGCTACATTCTGGAGGGTAAGGAGCTGGAATTTTACATGAGGAAGATCCAGAGGAAGAAGGGAAAGAGTGCTGCTTAAATTGTAGTGTTCCCAAATTTTTCTTTGGCTTTATTTGTTTTCGTTGGAGACTGGTTTCCATTCAAGGTGATGTCTTAGGCATCAATTGATTTTGTTGGTCGACCACCTTTGGAATGCAGCCATAGTGTGACCTTTTTTGTTAGTCATATGCCGATGGTTATCGTAATTTTTGTCTTTAACTGTTTTTGTTACTGTTGACTTGCAATTTTCATCAATGAATATGTTTTGCAACTATAATTGATCGATAATACCTTGGGGGAGGCTCGATTGCGTGCCAATATTTTGATCTGTATTTTTTATTAACGGCAGAATTGCTAAAAACGTAAGGTTGTTTCTTCTTCCTAAAGTTAATTCACCTTTTGGAAAGATTTTCTTATAACATAGAAGGATGTTTGAGAACTGATTAAGATCTTCTAAGATTATATTTAAACACAATCAACCTGTTTGGAAAGTCCTCAAAATTCAATTTTACAAGGAATTTAATTTAATTATCTGCTTTGAAAACAATTTAACCCAAAGAATTCAAATAATGTGAGAATTGAATTCTATAAACTTCCAAAGTAAATTGGGTTTGATTTGTTGTTGGATTTGAGCTCAAATAATGAAATGTTTATAATACCTTTTACTAGTTATCCTCTTCCTCTCTCTCGCCCTTCTTCAACGTCCTTTTCAGTGTGCTTTTTCATTTTGTTTTTGACTTTTCGTTTTGTGTGGTTTCCTTTGCTTGTCAACGATGCTGTGTTGCACACTTCCTTTCATTTCCTTAATAGTGATTTGCTTGTCAAATTAGCAATGGTAGAGTAGCATGGGCTGGGCTCAGACAGCAGAGGGTAGCCCTCATTTTTGCTTCTCCTTCTTTTTTTTTTCTTTTTATTTATTTATTTATCCTTCTTTGGCGCAATTTTTATTGGACCGTAATTGCTAACTAGGCTGAATATGTGATTGGGTTACATGAATAATTGGTCTGATTTCATTCAATTTAATTTTCAGCTTGCGAATTTTATCTTGTAGAATGCTTTGGTTTGGTTTTGATTGATTTTGTAATATGTTTTTGTGTAATTTTGATTATGTCATGTATTCTAACAAATAATTGGAGTTGTTAGTAAAATATTAAGTTTTATTGATGAAAGATAAAATGGTAAAAATAACTAAATCAATTCATTTTTAGATACATTTTAAATCAATGAATTAAATTAAATTCTTTTATTTACTAACTCATTCCAAACATAAGAATTAATTCAATTCCTGATTAAATTCAATTCAATTCAATCTCTTAAAAGCTTTCAAAATACCCTAAACTAATTTTATATTTAAATGTAAAATGGTTTGTTTTTTAAAATGATTAATTTAAAATAAATTTCTAAAAGTTCATTCAAGTCAACCCAAAATAAGATGCGTGCCGCTCATTCATATCTATATTGGCTTGAGAATATTTAATTGCTTTGAAAAAATCGACTAGTATTTCAATAAAGTCCTTCGTGTGGGGTATTTTGATAGGATTAAAGGCAAATCTCCCTTTTAGTTTCTCTAAAATTATAAGTCTGAAAAATTAGTTCTTGTTAAAAGAAATCTTAAATTCATCATTATAAAATTGAATTGAATAAATTGGTTCTATTTAGAAAAAAAAACTCTAAAATTGTTCTTGTAAAATTAATTGTTGGCAAATTGGTACCATAAATTGAATAATTAGACAAGCTAGTCTCTATTATGTTAGGCTAAGAGGATTAACTTGTCTAATAATGATTTTTATAACTAATTAGAGATTTTTTTTACAGGGAACAATTTGATTGACTATTTAAATTTGCGAGAATTAATTTGGGATTTTTTTAAGGGATCAATTTGTCCACTTAACATTTTAAAGGGACTAAAATGAGGGTTTTGTTTAAATGAGTCCAAAATCCCAGTTGTAACTTACATTCGAATATAGAAGCTTAGAAAGTTGATTTTAAAGGTGAAGATTGCACAACCAAAACAAAATATATACTGGGCAATCAGATGACATGAGTGATTTATTATGAAGTAAAAGCAAATCCTAGCCATATATGGTTGGTTAGAATTGAAAGTTGATTAATAGTAATTACGCTCACATGCTCATTTAAAAATGTTACATGACTGTATCTTTTAATTTTAACTATTTATGTAAGATCTAATAGTCAATATTCATTCTTCCACTCTTATAAACTACTTTTTTAGATGATATGTTTCTTTTATATATATATATATATATATATAAACACACATACACACACCACAACACATAAGTATAAACTAAATAAATTATGTGCATTGTTAATAAGATTTACTCCTTTAATATCAGTTCAAACCTTTAACTCTTAACAATGTATGAAAATGATCTTGTGGCTAGCAATTTACCCTTATTAGGAAAGTTTTTACATTAAAAGTGGAGAGTTAATGTTATTCTCAGATACCTGGAAAAAAAAAGTTATAAACTAGAATAAGAATTTGAAAGCATGTATATTTTATTAAACAACACAAAACATCCCTCTATTTACCTTAATGAAACTTGCAAAACGTCTTGAACTTCAAAGTAGATGTCTCATCCTCACAACAATAATCATATAAAGGTAATCCAGGATTCAAAATAAGCATGCTGCCATCTCCTACTAAAGAAAATGGTGCCAAAAACACAGCAAAAAGCAGAAAGAAATCCAACTCCCATGCCCATTTCGAAACAAGAAGTGAAATCTCCATCTTTGTCTCCCATTGACCTTGGGAAAAATGGTTTCTCTTCTCGTGTGCAATTTTTTGGAAGACGTGCTCCACAAAGCTCTGGATTGCCAGTGTAACTATATGCATCAAAACTTTGAAGCTGGGTGCCCAGAGGAATTCTTCCATTGAAGTGATTATACGAAAGGTTCAAGTAAGAAAGGAATGACAAATTTGATATGCTTTGAGAAATTTCACCTGAAAGTTAGTTTCTCGAAAGGTCTAGAGACTCCAAAACTTCATATGTTCAATAGCGCTTGGTATCTTCCCCATCAAATGATTATTTGACAAGTTTAATGACTGTAAAGCAATGAGACTAAACAATTCTTGAGGGATTAATCCTGAAAGGTCATTACTTGAGAGATCAATCATGCGCATAAACTTCAAAGCAGGCCAAAGCCAATAGTGTAGTTCATGGCCTTTAACAAACATAGGTAGATCTTCTAGGTGGGACCTTAGCGAAACTGGAGACAAATCCCAATTATGAAAATATGAGTTGAACAAGCCTTTGTCAACAGCATATGTGGTCATTGCTGTGATCTCATGCAAGCACTTTGGTATTTGACAGAAAGCCTATTATTTGCAAGGTCAAGCACTAAAAGACTAGAAAGTTGACATATATGTGATGGAATGCTACCATGGAATTTATTTGATGGTAGTAGGATGGCCATAGTCAATTGCGTAAACCAAATTGGTATATTTCCTGTGAAGTCATTGAACCCCAAATCAAGGTACCATAAGCTTTTGCAGCTGTTAAGTGAAATAGGTACACATCCAAACAAACTATTGTTACGAACTCGGAAGGTCTGAAGATTGATCAAGGAGCCAATGGAATCAGGAATTTTACTAGTTAGATTATTGCCACCCAAGTTCACATGGAGCAAAGATGGCCAGTTGGTCCAACAGTCAGTCAGCTCTCCAGATAAAAGATTGTGTGACATGTCCAAAACTCTCAAGTTGTGTTTTGTTGATAAGCTTTGACACAAGAGAGGAAAAAGAGGCCCTGAGAAGCCATTGTTGGCTATGTCAAAGAAGTCAACCTTAGGAGATAAATGGGGTAATCTACCTCTGAAGTTATTCCATTTCAAATCAATTCGTATGTTGTTAATCAAGGCGGAAGATATATCCCCACTAATTGTAATGACCGTTAAAAAAAAAAAAATTTGAACCACTATTGTTACCTTAAATGATATACCACCATTCCTCCTATCTCTATATTCATATTCTCTTCTTTCCGAAACACAGAACCCCCTTCCCCTCTTCTTCTTTCCTTCTCCTCCTCTGTTCCCTCATCTCTTCTTTACTTTCACACAAATAATAATAATAATAATAATAATAATAACACCACCACCTCCATCATCATCATCACCTCATCTTCCTCCTCATCCCCCTTAACCACACACTCTCTATCTCCCTCTCCTTTACCCACTTTCCTTCTCTAACTTCCATTAGAGAGTTGTAAGATTTTACTGAGTTTGGAGATTTTCTTCATCAATTCTACTTCCAAGTGGAAATTGGCTTCTAAACTACTCATTTAAATTCTAGAGCTTTAAGTTTAAGAATTAATTTTAGGATTTTTGAACCATAATCCTTTTATTGATTTGAGAATTTATGGAAATTATTAATATCGTACTAACAAATATTAATATTGTCTTGTTCCTAGTGCAAAGAGGATGGCATTAGATTCTCAATTTAATTGCCATTTGAATTTTCCTTTGACCATGAGCTAGGAGAAGAGTGTATTTGAAGTGACTTTATGCATAATAAATTTTGATTATAAATATAAAATTATTTAGAGTTAAGGATGTAGATATAGGAGAAAATAATTTATTTATCCAAATTTACGCTTTATGTTTGAAATGGAATTCATTGTAGGCCATAATTTCCGTCAATATGCTTATTTAAATATTGTTAGTCAAATTGGAGTTAATATTGATATTAGAACATCTTATGTTAATTATTAAGTTTTAGTTATTTATATTTAAAAAATTCTAGAAGTTAATGTGCATGATTTCGATTATGTTGAAATTCCATAGTTAGACCTAGTGACAGGAGCCGGCGTTAGCCTCGCCACGTGAGGTCCAGTTAGCAGGTGACCTGAAACCCGCACAGAGCTCAGTGACGTCTGACTCGCATATTATGGGTCACTCCAGTAGGAACTGTGACCCGCATGACTTTTAGTCTTGTCTGGGACTTGCATACGGTACTGTATCTCCACTAGGGCTGCCCGTGCAATGCATATGACCTCTGTCATGTCTGGACTTGATATTGTTCTACTAGAATTTCCCGTTTACGTTAGATTTATGTGATTTTAAAAGCTATTTTATCAAGAAATCTAATTTATGGCTGAGAAAAATACTTTTATGAGCACATATATATATTATGTTTATATTGATTTATTATTTGCATCTAAGGAAATACTGAGATCCCATTCTCTTGGTTGTTCAAAACTCACCCTATTATATTCCATTTTTTTTCAATACACAGAGACTTGTGGTTGCCTGTCCCTCACAACCTTAGAAAATTCAACGCCTTTTAAACCTTTTAGTTAAACTCTTATCGTTCAGTTGCAGCTCCATATGTCACATGTCAGTGTTTTCCTCTGATTATGACTTAGCTATATTGATTTGGTTATGAAATGATTTGGTAAACTTGGTTTTATACTTAAATTATATGAAATTATGTTTAATAGAGTTTGCAGTCATTTGGTATTATAACTGATTACTGAGATATTGTTATGTACTTAAGTCGCATTCCGCGAACGCTCCAGACCCAGTGTTGTGAAATTATCTGGAATATTTCAGGTTATTATTTAGAATGCAAAAATGAAATTCCTTCCGTTTTCTGAAATTTTGGCGTGGAGCCTCCGCTGCGTTCCCATTGTCCTCATCCTAAGTTCGTGACACTAATCCTATTGTCAGATAAAGAGATGGTCAATTTCAGCTACAAAGCTCCAGAAACGGTCATTGACATTGAATGCAAGCCCTGAACTTGAGATGTCCAAATATGACAGTGACCTCTGTAAATAAAGCCATGAAGGAAACTCGGGACCTAGTTTGCAATAGCTAATATAATCTGTTCCAGCTGGAAAGGGGATTCCAATGTGAGTCCAAATCACAAATAAAATCAGATGAGTCAAGACTCAATGACTTCAAGTTTGAAAGTTTGGCAAAACTTTGCTCGGAAAGGATGCCCGAGAAGGAGTTAAAGCCCATGGATAAAGACTCCAATTTAGATAGCAATCCAATTTCTCTTGGAAGACTACCATTCAAGTGATTGAAGCTAACATCTAAGGAAGTCAATGATGATAGATTCCCCAAGGTTGAAGGAATGGTACCAAAGAATAAGTTCTTAGAAAGATCAAGCTGGTCTAAATGTTTATATTGGCCCATCCATTCTGGAATCATTCCTTTCAGCTGATTGTCTCTCAAAATCAATGACTTTAATTGCTGAAAATTCAGCATTGTTGCAGGTATTTGGCCTCGTAGATCATTGGAGCTAAGGTCTATATAAGAAATGCTACTACTAAGGTTGAATAGCCACTTAGGTATCTCAGAGTTAAAAGAGTTATTGGAAACATCAATCACTGCAAGTGAAGTAAAATTAACATACCAAAGAGGCTCGTTGTTGCTGTTGAGGGAACAACCACTCAACCGTAACTCCATGAGTGACGGGAGCCTAATAACATGTTGAAGCCAAAGGGTCTCATTGTTGAGAATATTCCACTCAAGTTCAGATATTTCAAAGATGAGAGACGTGAAACCCATTCAAGATTTTCCATATGGAGGTTATAATTCTTGGATAAATCCAAATACAGAAGATTGATAGACGAATTTGTTGAGCTGTTGATAAGTGAAAAATGAATGGCCTTAAAGTTATTCGAGCTCAAGTCCAAGAAGCTCAGGAATTCAAGTTGGAGTATAGAAAAGTTGATTTCACCATCTAAGCATTGAGTAGTGTCAAGTGGACAATGGAGGTCAAGCTTTGTGACTCTTCCGGTGGTGTTGTCACACTTGACCCCAGCCCATTTGCAACAATCTTCTTCAATGGACCAAGACGAGAGTCGCTTCAAGGGGTCTTCAATTCTTTGCTTGAATGCTAAGAGTTGATCTTGATCTTTTCCATTGCAACCAACATTCAAGTTTTCATGGACCGTGCATAAATTGAGTAAAAAACGGCAAAATAATTGCCATTTGTGGAGTAAGGAAGACCCGATTGTACATGAAAATTGGAATCCAAGTGTTTGCTCGCTAGCTAGTATTGAGTGTGCTAAATCCTAATGTAACAATTCTGCATATTAAAGTTCCATGGTTTGTTAGGGGCCTCGCATATAGGTTAAACCACTTGGTCCACCTTCTAGTATGTACCATGTCTTCCAATTTAATTCAAGCCTGCCTACTTACTCAGGTTTCCACCATACGCTTTTTGGTGAACCTTCGCCACTCATGCTGCTATTTTTCAACGTAAAAGATATTCATATGACTTGAATACTTTACGTGTATGGCATAAAATTTAGTCCCTCATTTGAACTTCTTTGCCAAATGCTATTGACTTTTATCAACATAGAAGATATGCAATGTAATTTTTTTTTTTGGTAGAAAGAGATATTCATTAAAAGAGGGTCAAGTCACAACCAACTAAAATTAGAATAACACTCCTTGCATTTGCAAAATAAATCTCTTTAACTTTTTGTTGTCATAAAATATATTTGAATATATTGATTTATGAATAAACTGAAAAAACGAAAAAGATATTTATTTTAACATGGATGAGAAAAAGATATGGAAGTAAAGCCCTCTAATTGAGAAAAAACAATTATCCAAAACACTTCGGACTCTTTAAATACAATATGTCACACTAACTCTAAACTAAATATAACATTAGCCTATAATAATCAGTCTATTCATAAATAGATCCCCTAACACATTAACTAGCTTTCTCATGAGAACGACAAGCTTCCTCAACAAGATTATGCACCTTGTTTTTCATAGTTTACCATCAGAAATTGCTGACTACATTTTCACAAAAAAAAAAAAAAAGAATTTTGACTTGTGTGCCTCTTAACACAAGGAGATATGCTCCAATGTACAATTGTGACAAGTTTCTTTTTTTTTTTTTAGGCTTTTTTACCAATAAAAAATGATTATATATCCATTTGTTCAGGTAGTAAGATTAATTACTAATATAT
Organism: Dalbergia oliveri; assembly: GCA_030441495.1. NCBI lineage: Eukaryota > Viridiplantae > Streptophyta > Magnoliopsida > Fabales > Fabaceae > Dalbergia > Dalbergia oliveri. The sequence continues at coordinate 10,647,501 of JAMLFY010000016.1, forward strand.
ACTCGTTTTGCATTAAAAACAATATGTGAAATAGTCCCATGTATTATTTAAACAACGCGTGAGCAAGTGTCACGTATTATGAGCAATATAATTTTCCAAAAGCACTGAGCTCCCTTTGCTTTTTTCATTGGAGCAGCATGAATCGTGAAAAAGCATCACTTATTGCTTTGCAGTACAATCTCCAAGAATGACTGAGCCTGTCAGCAAGAATACGAGTAACATCCTCACGTATTGCTTTTCCAATACGTCTCAAAGTTGGACGTGTAGGTTAAACCACTTGGTCAACCTTCTAGTATTTACCATGTCTTCCAATTCAATTCAAGCCTACCTACTTGTTACGCAGGTTTCCACCACACGCTTTTTGGTGAACCTTCCCCACTCATGCTGCTATTTTTCAACGTTAAAGATACTCATATGACTTGATCACTTTACGTGTATGACATAAAATTTAGTCCCTCATTTGATATTTTGTACCAAATGCTCTTGACTTTTCTCAACATAGAAAATATGTAATATTTTTTACTTATTGATTGAAGAGGTATTCATTAAAGAGGGTTAAAGTTACAACCAACTAAATAAAAAATAATACTCCCTTGCAATCAAAATAAATCTTTCTTTACTTTTTGTTACATTAATAAATTACTATATCTGGTCACAAAAATATATCTGAATATATTAATTTATAAATATGCTAAAAAAGTGAAAGAAATATTTCTTTTAAAATAAACGTGAAAAAAGACAATGGCGTAAACCCTCTAATTGAGAAAAACAATAGTCCAAAACAGTCAGGACCCTTCAAGTAGAATCTCTCGTACCAACTCTAAACTAAATATAACACTAGCCCATAATAAGCCTATTCATAAATAGATCCCCTAACACATTAACCAGCTTTCTCATGAGAATGGCAAGCTTCCTCAACAAGATTATGGATCGTGTTTATAGCAGACTACATGTGTTACATAGTTTACTATCAGAAATTGCAGACTACATTTTCACCAAAAAAGTTAGAATTTTGACTTGTGGACTTCTTAACACATGGAGATATGCTCCAATGTACAATTGTGACAAGTTTCATCATTTTTTTCTTGGTCAAAACAAGTTTCAATTGAGAAAGGTATGCCGAAGTCTCAATATTGAACAAGTACAAACTAACTACGAGGAAGACAACCAATAAAGCTAATGAGAAACGATATTTAAAACATGGTTGCAATGAGAACCTGTAACAGAGCAGGAGGATACAAATCCCTCACACGTGGCAGCACCTGCTGGAAGGATGGAGGCTAGAAAGAGCACTCGGCCCAGGCAAATAAGTAGGAGGCTCAAGGGCAATGTGCAGCATGGTTGATCTGGTGACGTTCTTCTGAGCTAGAAGATCATGACCTCTCTATCCCTCATATTACATCATTTGATTTCCTTCAGTTGTTTTAGAATACCCATAAACATTCACTTACTGTTATAGAACACTGTTTCATTGAGTTCTTTACCATACCAATATACTTTCTGCAATTACTTTCTCAGTTGACATTAGTCAGGGTGCTACAGAACCATAAATCTCACTCATAACAAATCCAATTCCAGCAACGAACTACAATGAAAGCAACCAATAAAACTAGTTGGGAAACGATGAAAACCACTGAAGCACGTAGGTACGCACGGTACGCCGGTACGACCCAGGAACCTTTTTTTTTTTTAAAAAAAATTTGGATACATCTAGGTACAGTGGGTACACATGGTACGCGTACCCATATTGGGTACACCATTTTACCAAAAACACAGCCGTTTTGGATTTTTTTTTTTCCTTCTCTTAACGTTGGCCTGACATTGCTGCCAACTCCTTTAACACTTTACACAGCCCTTTTCCTGAGCAAGTGCGCATCACCTCTCCCTCCGCCACTTTTTCATCACCGACAATCCACCATGGCGGCGACGATATGCGATGAACGCGGACCAGCGATGCGAGGCGGCAGCAGTAACCTTGCTGCGACCTGGAGCAGCGACCTTGCAGCTTATGCGAACGATCCCCAAGCAGCGACCTTTGTCTCGAACCCGGAGCAGTAACGCGAACGACCCCGGAGCAGTGACGCGAACGAACTTGAAGCAGCGACCTGAGCAGTGAGGTAGGGGTGATATGCAACCATTTGTGATTTCCATTTTGTATACCTTTTGATTGCTCTCGTTTTTATATGCAACCATTTGTGCTTTCCATTTCGTATACATTTCTTCTTTTAATGTGTTGTTGCTGTCATTGTTGTGTGTTCTAGACAAGAACAACTTCTAAAATTGTGTAATTATTTAAACACTTATCAGATGTTTTTACAAGGTTCAACAATTGGATCTGGTAGTGATAGTGGGGGACTGAAAATAGTAATAATGTCATCTCCTCTTTTGGTTTTTTCATATGAAATTTAGTTTTTTTATATATATTGGTGTACCCGTATCTCACTTTTACAAATTTTTTTACCCGTACCTTTAACCGGTACGGGTACCATACCCGTGTCCTGGCAACACTGATGAAAACATGCTCCCTTTTGAAATGTACCAAAAATTCTCACTGTCTGATATAAAAAATTCAATTCAAGCGGCAAACACACTGACACTACTATGTGTGATTATACAGTTTGTCCATATGAAAAGAGAATAATAAATGTCATAATCTAACAATTTTTGCCTTTTCATTTCTGGCAGGCTAACAACAGTATATTGGTACTATAGGTCAGAATGCGATCCCATTTGCTGGTACAAATTGAATTCACATCAGCTTAATATTAGATCCTTCTGGAAGTCAAATTATTTTAATGAAATGGATGACATAAACCACTTAGCATTATATGCAGCATTAGATATGGCATACAATTGTTACAAATAATTGGTTTAAGCATATCTCTAATACATATCTTTTATTTCAATCTGTGCATTCGATCCATTGTATTTATATAGCATTTTAAGTAAGTTTTATACAATATAAGCAACATTTTTCAAATGTTGGATACAGTAACAAAAGCCTAGCCTTGATCTACTTACTAGCAAGAACAGAAACAATCATATTATCATTGAATCAAATAAGCAGAAAAAATTTATGTAACTTAACGGCATAAAATATGATCTTTTATACCAACAAAAATCGACACTTGGCTTCTCATGCAGATATGTATCTATGTAGGACGTCTAAAATTTAAAAATATGCTAATAAATGTTGATAATGGATAACCACAGCAGGTAAATTCATGATGTGGCTGTCTATCTTTGTAAGTGATTTTAAGTAATGACTATTCAAACTCAACCAACAAGAATTTGGAAAATGATTCTTATTGGAAAATGAAATTTGCAATTCAGTTTGACTTTAAAAACAGAAATAGCGCAAGCTTGATCCCCATATTGAAGAGCAGTTTGCTGGTGGGCGATTGCTCGCCTGCATTTCTTCTCGACCTGGTCAATGTGGCAGGGCTGACGGGTAATGCTTATTTTAATGTGGCACAATCCGTGTTTAAATAGAAGCCATCACCTTTGTTTTTTGCTGATTTCTTTTTCTTAATTCTGCAGCTACATTCTGGAGGGTAAGGAGCTGGAATTTTACATGAGGAAGATCCAGAGGAAGAAGGGAAAGAGTGCTGCTTAATTGTAGTGTTCCCAAATTTTTATTTGGCTTTATTTGTTTTTGTTGGAGACTGGTTTCCATTCAAGGTGAGGTCTTAAGCATCAATTGATATTGTTGGTCGACCACCTTTGGAATGAAGCCATAGGACATAATCGTGTGACCTTTTTTGTTAGTCATATGCCGATGGTTATCGTAATTTTTGTCTTTAACTGTTTTTGTTACTGTTAAATTGCAATTTTCATCAATGAATATGTTTTGCAACTATAATTGATTGATAATACCTTGGGGAGGCTCGATTGTGTGCCAATATTTTGATCTGTATTTTTTTATTAACGGCAGAATTACTTGAAAAAATGTAAGGTTGTTTCTTCTTCCTAAAGTTAATTCACCTTTTGGAAAGATTTTCTTATAACATAAAAGGATGTTTGAGAACTGATAAGATCTTTTAAGATTATATTTAAACATAATCAGCCTGTTGGAAAGCCCTCAAAATTCAATTTTACAAGGAATTGAATTCAATTTTCTACTTTGGAAACAATTTAACCCAAAGAATTCAAATCATGTGAGAATTGAATTCTATAAAAAACTTCCAAAGTAAATTGGGTTTGATTTGTTGTTGGATTTGAGCTCAAATAATGAAATGTCCATAATATCTTTTACTGGTCATCCTCTTCCTCTCTCCTTCTTCATCATCCTTTTTGGTGTGCTTTCCTGTTTTGTTTTTTGACTTTTCGTTTTGTGTGCTTTCCTTTGCTTGTCAACGATGTTGTGTGTTGCACACTTCCTTTCATTTCCTTAATGGTGATTTGCTTGTCAAATTAGCGATGGCCGAGAGTAGGGCTTGGGCTCTAGATAGCAGAGGGTAGCCCTCATTTCTGCTTTCCTTCTTTTTTTTTTCTTTTTATTTATTTATTTTTTATCCTTCTTTGGTGCAATTTTTATTGGATCGTAATTGCTAACTAGGCTGAACATGTGATTGGGTTACATGAATAATTGGTCTCATTCCATTCAATTCAATTTTCAGCTTGCGGATTTTATTTTGTAGAATGCTTTGGTCTGGTTTTGATTTATTTTGTAATGTTTTTTTGTGTAATTTTGATTATGTCATGTATTCTAATGAAAAATTGGAGTTGTTAGTAAAATATTAAGTTTTATTGATGAAGGATAAAATGGTAAAAATAACTAAATCAATTTATTTTTAGATACATTTCAAATCAAGGAATTAAATTGAATTCTTTTATTTACTAACTCATTCCAAACATAAGAATTGAATTCAATTCCTTAGAGAATTCAATTTTTGATGGAATTCAATTCAATTCAATCTCTTAAAAGCTCTCAAAACACCTTGAAACTAATTTTATATTTAGATGTAAAATGATTTGTTTTTTTTAAAATGATTAATTTAAAATAAATTTCTAAAGTTCATTCAAGTCAACCCAAAATAAGATGTGTGCCGCTCATTCATATCTATATTGGCTTGAGAATATTTAATTGCTCTTGAAAATATCGACTAGTAGTATTTCAATAAAGTCCTTCGTGTGGGTATTTTGATAGGATTAAAGGCAAATGTCCCTTTTAGTTTATCTAAAATTATAAGTCTAACAAATTAGTTCTTGTTAAAAGAAATCTTAAATTGGTCATTTTAAAATTGAATTGTTTTAACAAATTGGTTCCCATTCTAGAAAAAAAAACTCTCAAATTGTTCTATAAAATTAAATTGTTAGGCAAATTGGTACCTTTAAAATTGAATAATTAGACAAGCTAGTCTCTATTATGTTAGGCTAAGGGGATTAACTTGTCTAATAATGTATTTTTACAAGAACTAATTTGAGAGATTTTTTTTGGAGGACTAATTTGACTAACTATTTAATTTTATAGAGATTAATTTTGGATTTTTTTTAAGGGATCAATTTGCCAACTTAACATTTTAAAGGGACTAAAATAAGGATTTTGTTAAAATGAGTCCAAAATCCCAGTTGTAACTTACATTCGAATATAGAAGCTCACAAAGTTGATTTTAAAAGATGGAGATTGCACAACCAAAACAAAATATATATTGAGGGCGTATTAGATGACATGGGTGATTTATTATAAAAGTGAAAAAACAAATCTGAGCCATTTAATCATGTATGGTTGATTAGAATTGAAAATTGATTAATAGTAATTAATGTTCACATGCTCATTTAAAAATGTTACATGACTTTATCTTTTAATTTTAACCATTTATGTAAGATCCAATAGTCAATATTGATTCTTCTACACTCACAATAAACCATTTTTCTCATATGATATGTTTCTTTTATATATATTGATAGTACCAGGAGACTTGAGAAGGGGGGTTTGAATCAAGTCTGCTTCGTTTTTTTTTTTTAGACTACACATTTAATGTAAAGATTAAAATATTTCAAGCAATAATAACAACGAATCATGAAAATTTACCATAAAATATGAGATAATTTTAATTCTTTTGTTAAAGAATGCATACATTACGCAAGAATAATTTTAATTCTTCTGTTAATAAGTACTGACACTAATGCATATTAATGCATAGGTTAAAATCTCAATCAGATTAAATATGAATCATGAAAGTCTACTAATAAAATATGAGATAATGTTGATTCTTTTGTTAATGAATGCAATCCAAGGAAATGAATATAAAGAGGGGAAGGATAAGAAGACTTAGCACAGGTTATATTGTTCGACTTCTAATCCAGAAAGTCTACATTCAGTTTCGCCAAAATATGAGATTTCACTAAGCTTCAAACTTTAACAAATAGAGATTAGTTTCTACTGAAACTCTTATCAAAGCCTTTATTTCTTGTGAATACTTCTACACTTCAAGACGTCTTCAAAACACTAAATACCAATTACAAATATTACACTCAATCCCCTTCAATTACAAGATAGCATTACATGCTATTAAGTACAATGGTCAATCACTTGAAAAGAAAATCGAAAACTCACAGTGACCGTTGGCTATTGTTTCTGCCATGACGTTGGTTTCCGCACCTTTCATGCGTAGAGAAAAACATGGGGAACAAATGGTATCTCTATCCTTTTTATTCTTTTACACTAAAAAAACTCTTTGTCCATACAGCCATCCATGTGTACATGTGTGACCATGAAGCATCTCATGGGCCGTTTCTGAGAAATTCATTTTGGAGGAGCATGGCCATGTACACCTCTTTGAGTTGTTTTGCAACTCTTTATTGCGCAGAAGTCATGGGAGACAATTGTTGCTGCATTTTAAAGAAAACATTTGTCCATGCAACCAACACATATGACCATACAACTTCATGTGTTGTTCACAACTTCCCGTAGAAGCATGACCAAGAAGCAGCCAAAAATAGCTCTTGAGGTGTTCTGCAACTTTTGTTGCTTTGTGAGATTCCTTGATTAAAGAATGTCATTTGTCCATAATGCTTATTAAAATATGCTTGGTGATGTATTCTACCAATCCCACTTCCTACACATTAGTACACAAATTTATTCCCCTTTATTTATTTTATAGTTTAGTGATGGTGAAAAAAATGGAAAGTTAGTGTTGTGCTTCACCTTGTAATTTGTCATCATCATAATATAAAAATCTTAAGTTAACATATATATATAAACACATATACACACACCACAACACATAAGTATAAACTAAAATAAATTATGGCCTTATCAGATTTAAAGCTGTTGACTCATTCAACATCTAGTCAAATGTTCGATTCTTAACATTGTGTATGAAAATAGTCCTTATGCTTACCCCTTATTAGGAAAGCTTCTACATTAAAAGGGAGTAGCCACCTTACCTTATAAGATCTTAAAAAAAAAAGTTATAAACTAGAATAAGAATTTGAAAGCATGTATATTTTATTAAACAACACAAAACATCCTTCTATTTACCTTAATGAAACTTGCAAAACGTCTTGAACTTCAAAGTAGATGTCTCATCCTCACAGCAATAATCATATAAAGGTAATCCAGGATTCGAAAATAAGCATGCCGCCATCTCCTACTAAAGAAAATGGTGCCAAAAACACAGCAAAAAGCAGAAAGAAATCCAACTCCCATGCCCATTTCGAAACAAGAAGTGAAATCTCCATCTTTGTCTCCCATTGACCTTGAGAAAAATGGTTTCTCTTCTTGTGTGCAATTTTTTGGAAGAGGTGCTCCACAAAGCTCTGGATTACCAGTGTAACTATATGCATCAAAACTTTGAAGCTGGGTGCCCAGAGGAATTCTTCCATTGAAGTGATTATACGAAAGGTTCAAGTAAGAAAGGAATGACAAATTTGACATGCTTTGAGGAATTTCGCCTGAAAGTAGGTTTCTTGAAAGGTCTAGAGACTCCAAAAACTTCATATGTTCAATAGCACTTGGTATCTTCCCCATCAAATGATTACTTGACAAGTTTAATGACTGCAAAGCAATGAGGCTAAACAATTCTTGAGGGATTAATCCTGAAAGGTCATTACTTGAGAGATCAATCATGCGCACAAACTTCAAAGCAGGCCAAAGCCAATAGTGTAGTTCTTGGCTTTTAACAAACATAGGTAGATCCTCTAGGTGGGACCTTAGTGAAACTGGAGACAAATACCAATGATGAAAATATGAGTTGAACAAGGCTTCGTCAACAGCATATGTGGTCATTGCTGTGATCTCATGTAAGCACTTTGGTATTTGACCAGAAAGCCTATTATTTGCAAGGTCAAGCACTAAAAGACTAGAAAGTTGACATATATGTGATGGAATGCTACCATGGAATTTATTTGATGGCAGTAGGATGGCCATAATCAACTGTGTAAGCCAAATTGGTATATTTCCTGTGAAGTCATTGAACCCCAGATCAAGGTACCATAAGCTTTTGCAGCTGTTAAGTGAAATAGGTACACATCCAAACAGACTATTGTTACGAACTCGAAAGGTTTGAAGATTGATCAAGGAGCCAATGGAATCAGGAATTTTACCAGTTAGATTATTGCCACCCAAGTTCACATGGAGCAAAGATTGCCAGTTGGTCCAACAGTCAGTCAGCTCTCCAGATAAAAGATTGTGTGACATGTCCAAAACTTCCAAGTTGTGTTTTGTTGATATGCCTTGACACAGGAGAGGAAAAAGAGGCCCTGAGAAGCTGTTGTTGGCTATGTCGAAGAAGACAACCTTAGGAGATAAATGGGGTAATCTACCTCTGAAGTCATTCCATTTCAAATCAATTTGTTTGTTGTTAATGAAGGCGGAAGATATATCCCCACTAATCCTATTGTCGGATAAAAGAGATGGTCAATTTCAGCTACAAAGCTCCAGAAACGGTCATTGACATTGAATGTCAGCCCTGAGCTTGAAATGTCCAAATATGACAAAGATCTCTGTAAATAAAGCCATGAAGGAAACTCGGGACCTAGTTTACAATAGCTAATACTAATCTGGTCCAACTGGAAAGGGGGCTTCCAATGTGAGTCCAAATCAAAAGTAAAATCAGATGAGTCAAGACTCAATGACTTTAAGTTTGAAAGTTTGGCAAAACTTTGCTCGGAAAGGATGCCCGAGAAGGAGTTAAAGCCCATGGATAAAGACTCCAATTTAGATAGCAATCCAATTTCTCTTGGAAGACTACCATTCAAGTGATTGAAGCTAACATCTAAGGATGTCAATGATGATAGATTCCCCAAGGTTGAAGGAATGGTACCAAAGAATAGGTTATTAGAAAGATCAAGCTGCTCTAAATGTTTGTATTGGCCCATCCATTCTGGAATCATTCCTTTCAGCTGATTGTCTCTCAAAATCAATGACTTTAATTGCTGAAAATTCAGCATTGTTGCAGGTATTTGGCCTCGTAGATCATTGGAGCTAAGGTTCATATAAGAAATGCTACTACTAAGGTTGAATAGCCACTTAGGTATCTCAGAGTTAAAAGAGTTATTGGAAACATCAATCACTGCAAGTGAAGTAAAATTGACATACCCAAGAGGCTGGTTGTTGCTGTTGAGGGAACAACCACTCAGCCGTAACTCCATGAGTGATGGGAGCCTAATAACATGTTGAAGCCAGAGGGTCTCATTGTTGAGAAATATTCCACTCAAGTTCAGATATTTCAAAGATGAGAGACGTGAAACCCATTCAAGATTCTCCATATGGAGGTTATAATTCTTGGATAAATCCAAATACAGAAGATTGATGGACGAATTTGTTGAGCTGTTGATAAGTGGAAAATGAATGGCCTTAAAGCTATTCGAGCTCAAGTCCAAGAAGCTCAGGAATTCAAGTTGGAGTATTGAAAAGTTGATTTCACCATCTAAGCATTGAGTAGTGTCAAGTGGACAATGGAGGTCAAGCTTTGTGACTCTTCCTGTGGTGTTGTCACACTTGACCCCAGCCCATTTGCAACAATCTTCTTCAATGGACCAAGACGAGAGTCGCTTCAAGGGGTCTTCAATTCTTTGCTTGAATGCTAAGAGTTGATCTTGATCTTTTCCATTGCAACCAACATTCAAGTTTCCATGGACCGTGCATGAATTGAGTGTGGTTGCAAATAGAAAAAGCAGCAAAATAATTGCCATTTGTGGAGTAAGGAAGACCCGATTGTGCATGAAAATTGGAATCCAAGTGTTTGCTCGCTAGCTAGTATTGAGTGTGCTAAATCCTAATGTAGCAATTCTGCATATTAAATTTCCATAGTTTGTTAGGGGCCTCTTATATAGTTAAACCACTTGGTCCACCTTCTAGTATGTACCATGTCTTCCAATTCAATTCAAGCCTACCTACTTGTTACTCAGGTTTCCACCACACGCTTTTTGGTGAACCTTCCCCACTCATGCTGCTATTTTTCAACGTAAAAGATATTCACATGACATCACTTTACTTTACGTGTAGGCATAAAATTTAGTCCCTCATTTGAACTTCTTTACCAAATGCTCTTGACTTTTCTCAACGTAGAAGATATGCAATATTTTTTATTTATTATTATAAGAGGTCAAATCTAAGCCGAAATAATAAGATAATATTCCCTACATCAAAATAAATCTTCTTTCACTTTTTCGTTACATTAATAAATTATTGTATCTTGTCACAAAAATATATCGAATATATTGATTTATAAATATATCAAAAAAAATGAAAGAGATATTTCTTTTAAAATAAACCGGAAAAAAAGACAATGATGTAAAACACTCAACCCTTCAAGTACAATTTGTCACACCAACTCTAAACAAAACATAACACTAGCCTATAATATTTAGCCTATTCATAAATAGATCCCTAACACATTAACCAGCTTTCTCATGAGAATGGGAAGCTTCCTCAACAAGATTATGGATCGTGTTTATAGCAGACTACATGAGTTACATAGTTTACCATCAGAAATTGCAGATTAGATTTTCACCAAAAAAGTTAGAATTTTGACTTGTGGACTTCTTAACACAAGGAGATATTCTCCAATGTACAATTGTGACAAGTTTCGTTATTTTTTTCTTGGTCAAAACAAGTTTCAATTGAAAAAGTATGCTGAAGTTTCATATTGAACTTACCCCATCTTATAAATTTGGAATGATTTCACAATTAAATTGAATAAGTAAATAATATCTCTCAGGCATTTTTTTTTTTCAACGTAAAAGATATTCATATGACTCTGATCATTTACTTTACCTGTATGACATAAAATTTAGTCCCTCATTTGAACGGTGACGTTATTCCTAAATAATAATTTTTTTTTTGTTTTTTTTGGTAAAAATGCCTTTTTTTCTTGGTCGAAACGCGTTTCAATTGAGGAAGGTATGCCAAAGCTTCAATATTGAACAAGTATAAACTAACTTCGAGGAAGACAACCAATAAAACAAATGAGAAACGATATTTAAAACATGGTTGCAATGAGAACCTGTAACAGAGCAGGAGGGTACAAATCCCTCACACGTGGCAGCACCTGCTGGAAGGATGGAGGCTAGAAAGAGCACTCAGCCCAGGAAAATAAGTAGGAGGCTCAAGGGCAATGTGCAGCATGGTTGATGTGGTGACGTTCTTCTGAGCTAGAAGATCATGACCTCTCTATCCCTCATATTACCCCATTTGATTTCCTTCAGTTGTTATAGAATACCCATAAACATTTACTTACTGTTATAGAACACTGTTTCATTGAGTTCTTTACCATACCAATATACTGTCTGCAATTACTTTTCTCAGTTGACATTAGTCAGGGTGCTACAGAACCATAAATCTCACTCGTAACAAATCCAATTCCAGCAACGAACTACAATGAAAGCAACTAATAAAACTAGTTGGGAAACGATGAAAACATGCTCCTTTTGAAATGTACCAAAAATTCTCACTGTCTGATGTAACAAATTCAATTCAAGTGACAAACACACTGACACTAGTATGTTGCTATTTTGTCGCTACGATCCCGACCCGAAAAATAAAAAAATTTATTTAAAATTTGAGTCGCCACCAAGTTTATTTAGTTAAAAACATGGAAAAACCCATTTATTAAAAGTGGTCTTTGAAACCAGATTTAGTTCGGAGTCGGTTATGCATAGGGAAGGGTAAGAATTTACGCACCTTATACACGTCTTTGACCTACCTTTCATTAATTGTGCAAATTAAATAATAACCCTTTTCTAAATAAATAAATAGGTGAATAACAGAAAAACATATTTACAATTTAAACAAAACAATTTAAGGAAAATTAATTTTGACTTGACATGGTGCCCCCACGTACCCTTGGTGCAATGAGAAACTCAAAGTCACGTAGTTCTGGAGAAAATGTTTGTGTATTGGTTGATTTTAATTAAAAGAGAATGAAAATGCGTTGATTGGTTTTTATTTTTGACAAGTATTTTATGACTGTATTAACAAGAAATTCCTTGTTTTCAGGATTTAAGTTAGCACTAGCTACTCAATAAATCCTTAGTTTAATAATACATGAAGGAGGCACCCACCTCTCAATCACAACTATTAACGTTGCGCGGATAAAAGAAATTTATTTTATTTTTTTGGTTATGTTTTGCCTTATCCTTTCCCTTGATTTACATATCAGGGCCTAAGACTTTAAAAAATCAGCCCTACATTTAAAAAAAAACTAAAAAAAAAAAAAATTCAACATGGACCATAGTTCCAACCCAACATAGCCCAAGTGACAAAAACCAAACTTGACCAAAAACACAAACCTAAATCTAATTCCTGGTGGTAATGGCAAAAGATCAAGTTGAGGAAGACAAATGTGTGCAGAGGAGAGAGAAGAGCAGACTTCGGGTGGTCCACCCTGAGGTGGCGTGAGGAAGCGCCAGCTTCGCGGCTGAGCTCGACGTCTTCGCGCGCCACGGTTTCCACGGTGGCAAGGGCGACGCGAGGGCGGCGCTTCGCCCGCCTCCGCGCCCAGCTGGGTCGGGGGCGCGGAAGGCGAGCCCACCTGGCTTCGCCACACGCTTGACCTCCTCGCCGCGGTTCCTGCTGGAACGGGGGCTCTCACGCGCAGCGTCTGTCCGGTCCGGTGGGTTCCGATGCCGCGTGGCTGGTGGGGCGCGATGGGTCTGGCCAGGACGGGCTCCGCGAGTGCTCCTGGAGTGATGGTGGAGCCGCGGATCGCATGGAAGGGGAGAGGGAGTGTCGCGCAGTTGGCGTGGGAGGCGGGGGGAAGGATCCAGCCTACCAGTGGAGGGATGCACCACAATGGTCCGACTGGCGAACCGGGTCACGATGGTGTCCACGGCGGAGGTTCGCTCCGCCTCTCCTTCCTTATGTTCTTCCCTTTTTGTTTTATTTTGATATTGTGATTTGATTTTGGTGTCGGTTCTGAGTGGGTTTGGTTATGGTTTATGATGGTGGATGATGATGAGTGGCTTAAGGATCAAGTGGTGATAGGAGCTGATGGTGACGGTTTGGTGGGTGATGATGATTTTTTTTAGTGAGGATGAAGGTTGTGGGTTGTGATGATGATAGTTTTATGCTTAATGATGAAAATAGGGGGTAAGTTTAGATGGTTCTTTCTGGAGGTTATCCGTCATGGTTTGGTTTTTTTCAAAGGGTGGCTGTAATGGTGAAGATAGAAGATGATGTGTGGCTTAAGGATGAGAGCAAATGTGAAATGATGGTGCCGTGGAGGAAAGAATGATGCCGTTTTTGGTTTGGGTTCACAATGATGATGGATAAGAAAAAAATTTCCAGATTCAGAGGTAAATGCAAAAATGTTCCTCCCCCCTTTTGCCTGATCTGAGTTATATTGAGCTTATTTTCATTTAATTAGAATTTATTCCATGTTGTTCCTGAATGGAGGAGCACCCACTAAGCTTGTCCCCATGCTTCTGCCCTTGCCAATTGTATTAGGCAGAGAGCCCATTGCTTGTCAGTTTTTGTTCAGGGAATTGGAGGTGGCTTGCAAGGGATGGGCAAGTGATGCATCGGTCACTCCCGTTTTGTTTTCCCCATTTTTATTTTTGGTTGTACTAGGAATGGGCCAAAGTGTTTAGCTCCCTCTTTTTTTTGTTTTTGTTCAAAAGAAATAAGTGAAAAGGCTATAATAATAAAAAAACTTTGGGCCATTTACTCTGAATCATAAAGGATGCAATTTTTGGATTTTTGTTTAATGTACGGACAAAATCGAGTGTTACAGTTGCCTCTTTGCTCATTCTTTATTAAGATAATTGAAAAACCTAAGCTTTACACATTGTCTTCATAAGGAATGAGTAAAGACATGAACATTGATTTTGTTTCGCAATGCATGAAATTGACAAAATAAGAAAGATTAAATTCAAATGGGGAAGAAACTAGATGTTCATGAGAGGCACATGCAATGCAATTCAGAAATCAAGAAATGTGAAATTTATCTGTAAAAGTCAGGAAATAAAAGCTTTGCGACCAATGGATAGGTCAACAATCGACAACAAATTAAAACTCAATGGCAATTTGGGGTCACTGAAAGTAAATTGGCGATCTGAGGCCGACATGAAATAAAATGAAATTGGCAACCTGAGGCCGATTGAAATTAAAATGATAATTGAGGTCATTGGAAATTAAAAAGGCAATCTCAGACTAATTGGAAATTAAAATGGCAATCTGAGGCCAATTGAAAAGTAAATTGGCAATCTGAGGCCGACTAAAATGAAATTGAAATTGGCAATTGAGGCCGACTGAAAATGAAATTGAAATTGGCAATTGAGGCGACTAAAAATGAAATTGAAATTGCAATGACCACGAAATGTAAATTGGCAATTAGGCCGAATGAAAGGTAATTGGCAATCTTAGGCCGCTGAAATGAAATTGGAATTGCAATCTGAGGCGAACTGAAAGGTAAATTGGCAATCTAGGGCGAATGAATGAAATTGAAATTGGCAATCTAGGCCGACTGAAATGTAAAATTGGCAATCTGAGGCCGACTGAAAATGAAATTGGAATTGACAATCTGAGGTCGACTAAAAAAGGTAAATTGGCAATGAGGCCGACTGAGAATGAAATTGAAATTGGCAATCTGAGGCCGATGAAATGTAAAATTGGCAATGAGGCGAATGAAAATGAAATTGAAATTGGCGATTAGGCCGATTGAAATGTAAAATTGGCAATCTTAGGCCGACATGAAATAAAATTGGCAAATAAGACATCCTTTTTCCTTTTTCAGATTATGTGCAAAAGTCATGAATTTATCATCCATTTTCAGTTTATTTCAAACACATTTTTGAAAAACTAACGGTAACTAAATTGAGCAAACCTCAAGGAAAACTTTAACCGATCAAACTCATAATTCCCACACTGGATTTTCTAGTATGCATAAGGTTTTCTTTTCTTCTGCGACCTTGCTCACCTCTTCCCATTCTCCTTCTTATCTCTTTCCCTTTTTAGCATGGTGATTACTTTTCCATGAAGCCTACTTGAAGCTTCTGAATTCTCTTTGTGTGAGATTAGTCATTGATGTGTTGCTGTAAGCATTATTAGGTCGTACGATTTACACTTAAATTTATACTTACTCAAGACATCATAAATAAACATGCATGCAAAGGAAAAGTGGAAGGATTAACTGAATGAAAATTTTTATTGCTTGATGTATTTGGACGACAATAACGCAACATGTTTCGGAAAAGGAAACAAAATTGCATGAAAAACTGGATTGCTAAAAGCATGAAATTTTGCCCCAGTTCTGGTTCTTGGTAACTTATTCAATTGATTTCTTGCAGCAAATCGGATGTCACAACCATTGTCTCCTCAATCTTCTCATTTCTTGATCCCCAAAAATTGCCCAGTTTCAGCCTTGGTCTGCTGGCTCATAGGACATGTTCAACACAGGAATTTGCCCAAGTGTGAGTTGCTTAAGATGATGCCTATTATTTGCTCTAATTTTTGCCTAGGCCGCCCTTTCGGTTTTCGACCTAGCGAGCTTTTTCTTTTTATTTTTCTTCCTTTTTGTTTTGCCCTAATTTTTGCTTAGGCCGCTCTTTGAGTTTTGACCTAACGGGCTTCTTCCGCATCTTTTTAAGCATAAAACCTTTTGACTGCATCGGTGTTGATTGGTTTAGGCAATTCTCTTCCATCCATGTCTTGCAAAATCAATGCCCCGCCTGAGAGCGCTTGCTGATAATGTAGGGACCCTCATAACTCGGAGCCCATTTTCCCCTTGCATCCTCTTGATTTGGGAGAATTTTCGAACCAGATCTCCTGACACAAATCTCTAGGACGACTTTCTTGTTAAAAGCTTTAGCCATTCTACTTTGGTACAATTGGCCATGACAAATGGCTGTCAGTCTTTTCTCTTCAATCATGTTCAACCTTCATATCGAGCCTTCACCCAATCAGATTCTTCCAATTTCTGCCCCATCAGAACCCTTAATGACGGGATTTCCACTTCTATGGGGGATACAACTTCCATTCCATACACCAATGAGAAGGGAGTTGCCCCTGCTTGACCGTATGTTGGTGCGATATGCATGTAGTGCATATGGCAGTATTCGTGCCAGCCTTTATAGTTCACCACCATTTTGGCGATAATTTTCTTGACATTTTTATTTGCGGCCTCAACCGCGCCATTCATCTTGGCCTATAAGGAGCTGAGTTGTGGTGCTTGATTTTGAAAGTCTCGAAAAATTTTTGAACTTCAGCACCATTGAGGTTAGGGGCATTGTCTGTGATGATCCTTTCTGGATCCCATATCTGCAGATAATGTCCTTTTTGATGAATCTAAGAAACACTTTCTGCGTGATACCGGCATATAGAAGGCTTCCACCCACTTAGTGAAATAGTCTATCGCTACCAAAATGAAACGATGACCATTGGATGCTTTGGGATTAATTGGGCCGATGACGTCCATGCCCCACATCGAGAAAGGCCAGGGAGATACCATGCTATGTAATGTAACTGGAGGAGCTCTACCCTTATATTTGGCACTTGTGGCACTTCCGAACATAGTTGATACAGTCGCTTTCCATGGTGGACCAATAATAACCACTCCTTAGGATTTTGCGTGCCATCATGTGTCCATTGGCATGGGTTCCACAAATCCCTTCGTGGACTTCAACCATGATTATTCGAGCTTCATGAGCATCTACACATCTAGGAGAGTAGTATCATGATTCCTCTTATAAAGGACGTCACCATTCAGGAAAAAGGACATGGCCAGTCGTCGATTGTTTTCTTGTTCACCTCATTTGCCCCAATTGGGTATTCTCCCTTTTGAATATACTGCTTGATGTCATGATACCAGGGCTGGCCGTCCGACTCAATCTCCACACTACCACAATATGCCGGTTCACCTTGCATCTCTACATGGATAGGTTGGACATCGGTGTGGACTTCCAATTTAGTCATTACAGCCAAAGTTGCCAATGCGTCCGCAAATTGGTTCTTGTCTCGAGTTAAGTGAGAGAACGATATATCATCAAAGTGCTCAACTAATCGAGACAAGTACTTCTGATAAGGTACCAATTTTGGATCCTTTGTTTGCCATTGTCCGTTAACTTGGTAGATAATGAGTGCCGAATCTCCAAAGACTTTTAATTCTTTGATTCCCAAGTCAATTGCAACCTGCAAACCATTCGCACATGCTTCATATTCTGCGATGTTGTTGGTACATTCAAAATCTAGTTTGATAGAAATTGGGACGCTTCCGCGGTGACACTACTACAGCTCCTACTCCACATCCGTTCATGTTGATAGCTTCATCAAAATACATCTTCCACATATTCTCCTCTTCTTCATCTTCTCCTTCCACCTCACCTCTATCAGGGAATTCAGCCATGGTAGGTTGTGCATCCTCCAAAGGGTTTTCAGCTAAATGATCAGCAATTGCACCTCCCTTGACAGACTTTTGGGTCACATACTTGATATCAAATTCTGACAATATCACTTGCCACTTCGACATTCTCAATGACACATGAGGACTATCAAATATGTATTTTAGTGGATCCATTCGAGAGATTAGCCAAGTAGTGTAGTATAACATGTACTGTCTCAGCCTTTTGGAAGCCCACATGCACAACAGGTCTTTTCAATGGTCAAGTAGCGAGATTCACAGTCATTAAGCTTCTTGCTCAGATAGTAAATGGCCTGTTCCTTCTTTCCAGACTTGTCATCCGTCCCAACATTGCCCCATTGACGGGCAATACCGTGAGGTACAATATTAAAGGACGACCGCGTAGGCCGGATCAAAACTGGAGGTTTCATTAAATAAGCCTTTATTTTGTCAAAGGCCTCTTGGCATTCTTCATTCCATTCTCCCGCTTATGCTTTTGTAACACTTGAATATGGGCTCGCAAGTGCTAGTTAAGTTGGCAATAAATCTAGCAATGTAGTTGAGTCTCCCAAGAAAACTTCTCACTTCCCGTTTATTCGAGGAGCTGGCATCTCTTGTATCGCCTTCACCTTGTCGGGGTCCACCTTTATCCCTCGCTAACAATGAATCCGAGTAATTTCCCTGAGAAGCTCCAAAGATGCACTTATTTGGGTTCAGCCGCAGTTATTTTCTGAGCCTTTCGAATAACCTTCTCAGGACCGCCACGTGACTTTCTCCCTCTTTAGACTTGGCGACCATATCATCTACGTACACTTCAATCTCCTTATGCATCATATCATGGAACAATGCGACCATGGCACGTTGGTAGGTGGCACCGGCATTCTTCAATCCGAATGGCATGACTGTATAGCAAAATGTTCCCCACGGAGTTATGAAAGTAGTTTTTCCTTTATCATGAATGTCCATCGGATCCGATTATATCCAGGAGTACCCGTCCATGAATGAAATGGTGACTCCAGCGGTATTATCTACCAAGACATCGATGTGAGGGAGAGGAAAATCATCCTTTGGGCTAGCTTTGTTTAGATCCCGATAATCCACGCACATTCTCACTTTTCCATCCTTCTTGGGTACGGGCACAATGTTAGCCACCCAGTCAGTGTGTCTTGATACCTCCAGGAAATCCAGCTTCTAGTTGTTTAGTCACTTCTTCTTTTATTTTCAACGACATGTCAGGTCGCATTCTTCTCAACTTTTGCTTTTTCGGTAGCTTTGGATACAAAGGGATCTTATGTGAAGCTATTTCCATCTAACCCTGGCATATCATGATAGGTCCATGCAAAGACATCCAGATATTCTTCAAATAGTGCAATCATTTCTGCGTTTGGGTTTTCCACTATTTTCAGCTCTTTTTCTCTTCTTCATGCCCATGTTAATCAATTCAATCACTTCATTGTCTAAGTCAAATCCCTTTTTGGATTCTCCAGGAGATTAGAAAATTGCCCAACAATTTCTTCATCCTCCTCAGATTCATGGTTATCACAATCGAGAAGCAAGAGAATCAATTGATAGGCTTCCAAAGTCCATTTCATGTGGCAAAATTTCTATAGCATTTAGATTCCTGGAAAGCAATTATGGTGGATTGGAATGCCAAAATATATAGTGGGTAAGCAATGCGAAAAAATTTAAATTAATGGGCTGAGAAAATAAAGATAAAAATAAAAAGAACGGAAGGAGAATAGAAGACACAAAGAACTTAAAAGATGAGTAGGATAATAAAGAAAAACATGCAAGTTTTATTCAACGATGTTTAAGTAGCATAAATAACAGCATAATACCTTTACAACACAGACAATTACTTTGCAGCAATAACATCAATCACTTGGTTCAGCTGTCCAGTTCATCAGGACTTCATCATCATTGGCAGCATAAACCTTGTTGCTTTCTTCAGTTGTCTCCATGTCCAAGGTATTGATGGTGAGACGGAGGAAGAGGAGCGAACTTTTCCAGCTATAATCACCTCAGCTTGACCTGGAAATGTCTCCTTCAGGTGAGGGATTTGTCTTACTTTCTTCTTATCATTCTCATGTTGGAGGGTCATGGCACTCATCTCCTTTGATAATGATGCATCATATCCCAAGCCAAATCGGTTGGGTTTCTTGGAGATCGGTATAGGTATTCTGATACCTTGCAAGTTGTGATCCCAACCCTTTACCCCTGAAATATCCGTTCTTAGCCATGATATGAGCCACTATTTGATTAACATTTTGAATTGTGGATCCACTGCACTCATGTTTAGGCTTCACCAACTCCAGGCTGTGCCACAAATTATCGTCTATTGGCTCAACATTCTCCACATATGGTAGTGAGACTGGTTTGGACACAATGATGTCCCTTTCTCCATGGATTGTCACGACTGATCCATTCTCAATATATTTAACCTTTTGATGCAAGGTTGAAGGGACAGCACCAATATCATTGATCCATGGTCTTCCTAATAGCATATTGTAATCTGAGCCAATCTCCATCACCTGGAATAACACTTCTGATTTGCTTGGTCCAATCTCTAGTGGCAACACCACCTCCCCCAAAATGCTTTTCCTAGCCCCATCAAAAGCCTTCACCACCATCACTTGGGGTGATATATCATCCATACTCATCGATAGTTGTTTCAAGGTTGACACTGGTAATACATTTAACCCTGATCCTCCGTCAATAAGGACTCTAGGCACTATGTGGCCTTTGCATTTGAGGGTTATATGTAATGCTTGTGGGTTAGCCCGTGACACCACTTCTTCATCTAAGAATGTGATCATATTGACACGTTTCATGGATCCACCATATTTACCATATTCTCCAATGAAGTGCCGGGCTTGACATAGGCTTCCTTTAAAACCTTTAATACGCCTTTTGATGAGACTCAGACGACAGGATTAGCGACAGAAGATATTCTTGAGTCTTCTTTAATTGTTCCAAATATCGTACTCGCTCGTTTCATGATTTTAAGGAATTCTTCCTCTTCCTCTTCTTCCTTTTTCTTCTCTCTGACATCTCCTTCGTCCACGAATTTTCCTTTTCCAGCTCTTTGGGTCCGTACACCCTTCCGCTTCTTGTTATTCCTTTCACCTCCATGATATTAGTCGCCTCCTCACTTGTTTGAGCCTTTGAAATTTCCCCTTCATCACTTTTCATCTCAACCTTGGTTTCATAGCTCCAAGGTACAGCATGTGTGTCCTCATATACAAAAGGTGTTGGTTTCTTCATAGTGATTACTACCTTTTCCTTCGGTGTTGATTAAGCGGGCACTCGAAGCACAAAACGCTCGATCACATTTACTTCCTCAAGGAAGTTCGGCCTCCTTTTGCCTGAATCACACCCAGGTTGAGTAATTTCTGAACTCGAACTTTAAAATCCCAACAACTTTCTATATCATGACCGAAACCTCCAGAGTGGTACATACAGTTTGACTTCATATCATTCTTCTCATTCTCTTTCATTGCAAAAGCAGGTACGTTGTGCCGTAGCCAGTTTCCTTTAAACCAAAGAAAATTTTCTCCATGGGTGTTCTAAGACTCAACACTTTCTTAATCCAGGGTTCCTCCATTTCCAAGGCATTTATCCGACTTCCTCCTTCATGGTTCGGAATCGGATTATTGACAATATCTGGTTTTGACTCTTCTTGAAAGTCCAATCTCCCGCAAGCAATTAGCTTTCTCATGTCTTAAAGCCTTCACAATCTTCGATAGAATGCCCTGCTATATCCATATGATATTTGCAAGTTAAGCTCGGGTTATACCAAGCTGGGTATGGTGGTTCCAATGGGCGCAGAGGATATGCTTAGATCAGGTGAGCATTAACTAGCCGTTGAAAAAGGTCAGCATTTGAGATGGATAGTTTCGGGAAAGGTGGTAAGTTTGGGAATCGAGAACGACTTTGGTTTTGGGTATTAGGCCGTGGTGGTGTGGTATTTGGGTAATTCTGAGGATGTATGGTTGGGTTATAAGTGTATGTTGGACGAACTGGTTGGTATGGGCGTATATGAATGTTATTGACTTGAGGTTGGGGGTATGACATTGTATTTGCAGTTGGAGTGGCTTGGTATAGTGGGTAAGGAGGGATGGATGGTATTTGGGTTCTTGGGTGTGTCGAGGCATATCCTGCATGAAAGATTGCTGACCTTGCACATAATTTACTTCCGCCTCCTTTTTTCTAGGCGGAATCCTCTTCTTGCTTCCTCATGGCTCATAGGAAGTTTCCCCTTAGCCAGGCTCTCAATCCTTTCTCCAGCCGTCACGAGCTAGAGAAATCCTTGTATGCGGCTCCTCCATTGCCCCGATATAAGGGGATCCTAAAGTTCCCAAAAAGTATGAACACATTTCAGCTTGGATGAGTGGTGGCTGAACTTAGCAGCTAAGGCTCTCCACCTTTGGGCGTAATGCTTAAATGGTTCATCCTTCTTCTTCTGCATTGAGCTTAATTGTTCTCGGGTAGGTGCCACTTCGAGATTGAATTTGTATTGGCTCATATCGGCCAATTCTCTCGAGCTCGTGACTTTCAAATGGTCCAGCTGAATGTACCAGTCCAAGGCAGGTCCAGTTAAACTTTCATGGAAAAAGCTAACAAGGAACCTTTCATCTTTGGACCATATTGCCATCTTAGTCCAGGAGCTCTTCAAGTGGAACAACGGGTTACCGGTCCCATCATACTTTGAGAAGTCAGGGACCTTGAAGTCTTTGGGAACTATCAGGTCTATAGGAGCGCACAGTTGCTCAATCTCCACACCGCCATAGGAGCTAGGACCTTGGATAGCTTTAATCCGTTCTTGTATTTTCTTCATCCACTCTTCTTTGAATCCTTCTCCACCTCTGAATGATCGTTCCCTAAGAAAGGTGATTGTTTTTGAACAACACGGATGGTTCCCAAATAGGGGTAACGTGTCCGTGCTCTTCAACATGTGCATTTTCTACGCATGATAACCTTCTCCAACAGGAATCACTATTGGCATCGTCGGTGGTGGTTGAGAGTTACCTGACATTCCGCCAATGTCATTCATCCCTTGGGTGATGTTTAGCTTGCTCTGATACCATAGGTATGGTTACCATTGCAGCACTTGGTTGTACACTCATTGGCATACCCAACCTGTCCCGATTTTGGTAAGCTCCCAATAAATCTAGTGACTCTTTCATGGCTAATATCATTTCTTCTATCCTTGTTTGATTATTCGACATTTCGTTCAATTTTCCTCTCATGCATCAACCTCCATGCTTAGATTCCTTCCTGATTCAACATGAGTTGCATCGAATGAGCCTTTCCTGGACGAGGATTACCTCTGCCATTTTGGTCCGTGCTCTGGTATTGTGGACACGAGTTTGATCGGTATCCGTCTTCCTTGGGCGCCCAATGGTTACAAATCTTCACACTATCAAAATGTTAACAACATTCAAACAGTTAAAAATTTTTTTTTATTATAACTATATGCAGAAGAACAAATGAACAATAGTCATCAAAAGTTCTTTGTCGACACTAGGATGCCCCGCACCCGTTCTTATGGGCATATCACCCTATAAGTCAAGGTGCGGTTAATAGCGGCTCTTTAGGGAGAATCCGCTCCTCTATAGATGCTATCTAATGAACACTAGCAATGCAGTTCTTCTTTTCTATATGATTGAGTTTCTCACATTCTTGCGCAAGGATAAACAATCTCAAAGCAAAAATGTGATTGATCACTTTCTAGGGGAACATTTGATCCTTCATAGAAAGCATCGAGTGTACTATAGACAATTAGTAACTTGTAGAAGAGGCACAAATATTAAAATTTCATTTACTTCCGAGTGAAATTCTGAGTACAAATCATTTCAGAATACATCATACACTAAAGAGAAAACAACTACATCAACAGGACCTTCCTTCATGAAACTACATCAGAAGCTTCATCTTCTTTCTTTTGAGACCTTGGCAATGTTTTCGCATGAATCCATGAATTCTGTCACTTCTTGAGGTAACTTGAATGGTGGCATCTTACCAATTTGTTCACTTGCCTTTGCAAAGCGATGGACAAAGTTTGGGATGTAATGACTCAATTCACCAGCTAACTTCCCATACTTTCCTTCCATTCGAGGGCCTTTTCTCTCCATGATTTTCCAAATTCGGTCGCATCAACAAATAAGTCATGATACTGGTTTGCCGATGTCCACCCCCGAATGGCATCATGTTTGGTCTGTGCCAACATTGTTGACAAGTGTTCTACTTGCGCTTCCAGTTCCTTTTTCTTGTCCTTCTCTTTGCTGATCTCCATTTTCAGGCTCCAAATGCTTTTATCTCTATTCCTGACTTCTTGTTCTACCCTTTTTACCGTGCGACTCTTTTTGTTAATCTCCTCTTTTAACTTGTTCCTTTCTTTTTCAAACATATGAAGTCTTCCTTCCAGCTCTTGAATCTTGGCCAAATGGGTAATCGGAACCTTTTCTTTGCCTTTCTTGGATCTTGTGATAGCACATTCATCTTTTAAGGCTTCAACTTCCTTAGCCATTTTCTCACATCGACTTTGAAGAATGGTATTTTCCAGATCAGATGCCTCCTTTTTCTCTTCCAAGAATCGCATTTGTGCCTTCATTATTTCTATGGGAGGTGAATTGCGCTGTTTCTAGGGTTTCCACGGGAGCCGTATTGCTTGGAATGCTCTTTGGGATATTATTTTTCCCAACTCTTGCATGCCTCCATTCTCTGTATTCTTGAGAAGAGGTTAGCCGCGTTGCCGAGCTCCTTTTTCCTAGGACCTTGATGTCATCCCATGCCATTTTAATCTTCTTTTCTTGTTCCATGGTACTTTTATCTTTCTGATATAGGAAGCTAAACCCCTCAAGTTGCTTTTCTTGTGGTTTTGTTTGGGTCCAATGAAGTTGTCTAAGCACCAATGCAGGTGTGTAGGAGATACATCCCCTTGGACCCATCAAAGGAACATTGTGAAAGTCACCGCAACTATATATAACGCTTTCTCCATGGTACCAAGGGCAAACCCATTTGAAAGAATTTGATTGGATTTTGAGACTCTTTTTCCATGCCAGTGCCTCTTGATGACTTATTGCACATGATGGAAGCTTCCTAAAGGATCAGGAAAGAGGCCCATGCGATTATTGGCATATGTGTGAGTCATGAACCAAACGTATAACATTTGCGAACAACATCGCAACCTGCCACCATTTTCTGGAGGCAAACTCCCAAGGAAAGAAAGGTATCTGCCAATATAGCCGAATAGGATTCATGCCTTGTGTCTCAAACTTGAAAAACACATCCATGGCGGCCTGGTCAACAACATCTGGTGTGAATGGAAATAGGACTAATCCATAAAAGTCAGTGCCAACGTTCAATTGAAAAAGTCCCAATTTCCTTGTCGGGCCAAGGTTTGTAGATGAGTTTCAAGAAAATTCCTCTTGATTCCTTGAGTGGATCCCTCACTTCCATTTCCATCTGATTTACTTCAACTCCAATTATTTTGGCAATCTTTTCTTTACTGACATAATGCCCTTGATAGAGATACACACAGACTTGTCTCGAATTGGTAGCCTTATCATGACCGAGTACTCTTCTATGGTTGGTGTCGTATCAAAATCAGGTAACTCAAAAGCAAATAGAAGAGTTCCAAACCTTGAGAGAGCACTCAATGCGGTTACTTCTACTGGGATAAGTAGCAAATCCAATATACGCCCATATGTGTGTCTAAAGAGGATTCACTTCACGAGGCATCAACTGAATTATTTCTTTCACATTCTCAAGCTCGTTCTAGTCACTTGGAACTTTGATGTTCCTTCTCCAATTATGTGCATTGCTAGTGTTCATTTGTATTGCTTCCATATTGCTTTGAACTGATGATGACTTTTGCTTTATTAACAATCAAAGATCACACTGGGAAATAAAAAGATGAATGAGTAAGATTAAACAGATGGAAAGAAAGGACAAAAAAATGCATGCTCTTATTGAGAATATAAGATGCTTCCCTAAGAACATGATAACACACAAACCTAAAATTTTTTTTTTATCAGAAAGTAAATTATGGAAAGAATATGATGTGATGAATGCATGTGATAATGTTTTGATGCAACATTAACTATTTAAAATAAAGCATAAAGAAGTGCAAAGTAAAGGATGAAAGAAGCATGCTCCCTTTGTCCTAACAGGGTAAAACTTTAATGGATGGGAAGTTCTAAGGCCAAGAACCTGATTTGGGTGGTTGCTAAGTTCAACTATGCGTGCACACATTCATGGTGGATCTAGACTTCTAACTGTCATGGTCCCAATTGCCCCTATCCATAGGACAGAGATCAGACCTTCGAACCAACCATAAGTAGGGATGAACCCTCTCAATATGATTGACCCATAAAGCCAGTAACAATCTGAGTGGTATCCCAACAACTATCAAGTGAGCATGAAGCCCCTCATGACAATGTCAAGAAACCCCTATCCTCGGTTCGCACAGCTGGGTATAGAGCCCAACAAGTGTGTGAGATAAGTGATTGTGAAGTGTGTGCAGGGAGCATACAAACCTTTCAATCCTAACACTACATGCACTCCTGCAAAACAAAATACAAACAACAAATATATACAGAACAATAATGGTCGTCTACCCTAAGGTTTATACATAAAGAATATTAAACTTCTAAGAAAGGAAAAACACTTGGACAAAATAAAATAGGAAAGGAAAAACAGAAATCGAATGGCTATATTTAATTTGCACAATTAACTAAAATAGGCCTAACTCTCTTCCTGTAATTCCCAGTGGAGTAGCCATCCGGCCGGGATCGCGATGGACGGCGAAAAATTAAAAAAAAAATTTATTTAAAAATTGGAGTCGCCACCAAGTTTATTTGAGTTGGGAAAACATGGAAAAACCCATTTATTAAAAAAGTGGTCTTTGAAACCAGAATTTAGTTAGGAGTCGGTTATGCATAGGAAGGGTAAGAATTTACGCACCCTAATACACCGTCTTTCGACGGACCTTTCATTAACTGTGCAAATTAAATAATAACCCTTTTCTAAATAAATAAATAGGTGAATAACAGAAAAACATATTTACAATTTGAACAAAACAATTTAAGGAAAATTAATTTTGACTTGACAGGGCGCCCCTCCTACGTACCCTCGGTGCAATGAGAAACTCAAAGTCACGTAGTTCTAAAAATGTTTGTGAGTATTGGTTGATTTTAATTAAAAGAGAATGAAAATGCGTTGATTGGTTTTTATTTTTGACAAGTATTTTATGACTGATGGATTAAAAGAAAATTTGTTTTAGGATTTAAGTTAGCATAGGCTACTCAATAAATCCTTAGTTTAATAATACATGAAGGAGGCACCCACCTCTCAATCACAACTATTAACGTTACGCGGATAAAAGAAATTTATTTTATTTTTGTTGGTTATGTTTTGCCTTATCCTTTCCCTTTTTTGATTTACATATCAGGGCCTAAGACTTTAAAAAATCAGTCCCTACATTTAAAAAAGGAACAGCCCAAAAAAAAAAATTCAGCAACATGGACCATAGTTTCCAACCCAACATAGCCCAAGTGACAAAAACCAAACTTGACCAAAAACACAAACCTAAATCTAATTCCTGGTGGTAATGGCAAAAGATCAAGTTGAGGAAGACAAATGTGTGCAGAGGCGGAGAGAGAGGGACTTCGGGTGGCTCCACGGCGCGAGGTGGCGTGAGGAAGCGGCGGAGCTTCGCGGCTGAGCGCGACGGTCTTCGCGCGGCGATCTGGTTTCCACGGGGTGGCAAGGGACGCGAGGGCGGCGCTCGCGGTACTCTCCGCGCGGGAGCCTGGGTCCGGGCGCAAGGCGAGCTCGGCTTCGGATGACGCGTCGACCTCCGCGCTTCTGGCTGGACGAGGGGGGCTCTACGCGAAGGCGCGCCGTTGGTCTTGTGGGTTCCGATGCCCGTGCCTGGTCGGGCGCGCGATGGGTCTGGCCAGGGATGGGCTCGGGCAGTCCCCTGGAGTGATGGTTGGAGTCGGTGGATCGCGTGGAAGGCGAGAGGGAGTGTCGCGGTAGTTGGCGTGGCGCTGGGAAGGATCCAGCGGTCGACGCAGTGGAGGGATGCACGACAGAGGGCGACGTGGCGAACGGGTCACGATGGTGGTCTACTGGCGGAGGTCCGCGGCCTGCTCCTTCCTTATGTTCTTCCTTTTTGTTTTATTTTCTGATATTGTGATTTGATTTTGGTGTGGGTTCTGTTAGTGGGTTTGGTTATGGTTCTATGATGATGGTGGATGATGATGAGTGGCTTAAGGATCAAGTGGTGATAGGAGCTGATGGTGAGGTTTGGTGGGTGATGATGATTTTTTTAGTGAGGATGACAGGTGTGGGTTGTGATGATGATAGTTTTATGCTTAATGATGAAAATAGGGGGTAAGTTTAGATAGGTTCTTTCTAGGTCTGGGTCATGGTTTGGTTTTTTTCAAAGGGTGGCTGTAATGGTGAAGATAGAGGAAGATGATGTGTGGCTTAAGGATGAGAGCAAATGTGAAATGATGCTGGTGCCGTGGAGGAAAGAATGATGCCGTTTTGGTTTGGGTTCACAATGATGATGGATAAGAAAAAAAATTTCCAGATTCAGAGGTAAATGCAAAAATGTTCCTCCCCCCTTTGCTGTGGTTTGAGTTATATTGAGCTTATTTTCATTTAATTAGAATTTATTCCATGTTGTTCCTGGAATGGAGGAGCACCCCACTAAGCTTGTCCCCCATGCTTCCTTGCTGATTGTATTGGCAGAGAGCCCATTGCTTGGTTTTTGTTAGGGAATTGGAGGTGGCTTGCAAGGGATGGGCAAGTGATGCATAGTCTCACTCCCGTTTTGTTTTCCCCATTTTTATTTTTGGTTGTCCTGGGGCAGGAAATGGGCAAAGTGTTTAGCTCCCCCTTTTTTTGTTTTTGTTCAAAAGAAATAAGTGAAAAGGCTATAATAATAAAAAAACTTTGGGCCATTACTCTGAATCATAAAGGATGCAATTTTTGGATTTTTGTTTAATGTCCAACAAAATTAAACGGTACATTAGAGTTTGTCCATATGAAAAAAGAATAATAAATGTCATAATCTAACAATTTTTGCCTTTTCATTCCTGGCAGGCTAACAACAGTATATTGGTACTATAGGTCAGAATGCGATCCCATTTGCTGGTAGTTTCATGTTTTCAAAATAAATTCTATGTAACTTAAGGCATTTGACTTCGCAACAATAATGAGGCAGAGAAATCTTTACACCAAAAACAACCTTAACTGCAAGTTTTTTTGTGCCATGTAGTGGGAACCAAAAACCACATAGTAGGAGTGAACAGCTTAGGATCAAATCAATGTGATGGCTTTAAGGTTTAGCCATTCTGACCTTTCATCTTGAATCAATGGGGATCTAAGAGGTTATGTATCCAACCCAAAATCCAAATATGGAGCTCAGCTAACCTGCTCTCCAATCAAATCAAGACCAACAACCAGAAAGCTTACCCCTTGAAATAATAGGAAGTAGAAGTGAATTCCTTGTGCAGATAATAAGCTTCTAACAGAGGCAAACAAAATAAACGCAAGAGCTAGTTCTTTCCTGTACAGACGATTTCTCTTGGTCTTCCCGGTTTTCTTTGACAATTCTAGTTTGCTTAGTTCTTCAAGGCCTGAATCCGAGGATGATCTATGAAGACCGGTAGATTGCATTAGAGGCTCAGATTCCTTCTCAAAGGTGACCAAATCTGTCTCTGATGATCTTCCCAATTTTTTTGTAACCACCCACTCGTAAGAACTTCCAAAGCGAAATAAACCAGATATCATGGCATTAAATTTTGTCACTGACATGGTGTTCTCGAATAGAAGGTACGGAACTAAAAACGGAAATGACCGAGGAGCCGGTAGAACACTTGGGATTGACATGACTCCAGGAATGTAACAAACTTAGCATTATATGCAGCATTAGATGTGGCATACAATTGTTACAAATAATTGGTTTAAGCATATCTCTAATACATACATACATATCTTTTATTCCAATCTGTGCATTCGATCCATAGTATTTATATAGCATTTTAAGTTAGTTTTATACAAATATAAGCAACGTTTTTCAAATTTTGGATACAGTAACAAAAGCCTAGCCTCGCTCTGCTTACTAGTAAGAACAGAACAGAAAAAATCATATTATCATTGAAGGAAATAAGCAGAAAAAATTTATGTAACTTAACAGCATAAAATATGATCTTTTATACCGACAAAAATCGACACTTGGCTTCTCATGCAGATATGTATCTATGTAGGACGTCTAAAATTTGAAAATATGCTAATAAATGTTGATAACGGATAAACACAGCAGGTAAATTCATGATGTGGCCGTGTATCTTTGTAAGTGATTTTAAGTAATGACTATTCAAACTCAACCACCAAGAATTTGGAAAATAATTCTTATTGGAAAATGAAATTTGCAATTCAGCTTGACTTTAAGAGACTGAAAAGGTTCTCTTTATTTTTATTCTGGTTCAATATGCAAATCTTTTACTGTGACTGAACCAAATGTTTCATGTCTGTATGTGTTCTTTATAATTGCATTTGTCCTGAACAAAGTTTGGTTCTTTTCACTTCTATTGCCCTGAGCATACCATTCTTGAATTTTTAATAATAATAACAGAGTAATAATTTCCTGGATTTAAAAGAAATCAATGCTCTTAAAAGAAAACATCCGTAAAATTCAATACCTTTGACCGAAGTATATCGACAAAACACGGACGAAACAATTGCATTGGACCAGAATGCCACCGGTGTTGCTGTTTCTTATATGCCTCATAGGTCTCAGGAAGTTCACAAAGGCACTGCAACCATAAATAGATATATAAAAACTAAAAAAGAATTGGATTAGTCCCCAAAATTTGAAATATAGCACACCTTAACATCATTGAGAAATATAAACTTCCATCCAGAACAGCAATATCCATGTCCTCAACAGTTGTTCGCTCCAACGGTTAACTATAATTTTCATTCTTTAATACACACTTCAGAAAATTATAGAGCCTTTAAGAATCTTGAATTTTATGATTATCACATAATAGAATAAAAGAGAGTGTACAATGACATACCCGAATCCATTGTTGAAATATTTGATCTTTTCTTTGTTGAGTCCGTTGATGTTCTTTGTTTTTCCCCTTTCTTCTTTTGTCTTGCAGTTTTCTTTGATGGTGAAAAGAAGTTACAAATGCCTTCCCTTGGCTGCCTCTTATTTTATTTGGAGTAACCACCAACTTTTCAAAAGGGAGAAGGGAGGGGCTTTTAAAATTTTTTTTAAAACCCTCACACTAACTCTATTTACTTTTAAGGTATTAATGACCATCATCTTAATCCCCTTTTATTAGAGTTAGTCTACTAGTTACATGGATCACACATAATAATGTAAAATAATCTTACAATCTCCCACTTGGTCTATGTGACGACTTGAAGGTTCAA
This sequence comes from Dalbergia oliveri, assembly GCA_030441495.1. NCBI lineage: Eukaryota > Viridiplantae > Streptophyta > Magnoliopsida > Fabales > Fabaceae > Dalbergia > Dalbergia oliveri. The sequence continues at coordinate 10,678,745 of JAMLFY010000016.1, forward strand.
CAACCATAAGTGCGCACTTTATGTTGAATTAATCAAGTTATCATCCTCAAGTGAAGTGAACTAATTGGATCATGACAGTCAATGTCATTTAGTAACATGGTTCCTTCCATGTATCACAAATCAACTCAAGTAAAAAAACTTTAATCAAAGTATACTTGTAATATTTGACTATAATGTCTTTCAAAGAACTAGCATGTTATCATACAGATATTACATGTACATAACATAATGTGGACAACAAGTAAAATAAGCAGAAACGTAACTTTAATTGAATTCATAAGTGTCACAACAATACAAGCAAGATAGCCATACATATGTATACATATCATACAATCATGCTTACAAGGACTTGTCAATGATACCCATCCGTTTTACATGACCAGAAAATGTTTTGGGTGGTGTGAACACCATTTTGTTAGGATATTTTACCTTTTTATTTTATAAACAAAAATCTCAACCCAGTTCATTTTATTTTTATTGTAAAAAAAAAACCATTTCATTTTTTAAGCCCATTTCATTTTTTTCTTTTTCTTAGTTTAAACAAAAAAATTCATTCACTGGCTTTCCTTTTGAAAAAAATCTTTGCACCGTTTTTTTTTTTTTTTTTTTGTCTTCTTTCAAATTCTTAGCACGCCTCTTAGCACCGAATTCAACAATCAATGACAAGGAAAGATTTAAAGTGCGGCTCCAAAGGGAAAAAATCAACAATAGATCCAGAAACAAATTCAGAAAGGCGCGCCCTTTAGGTACGTTGTGACAGCGGCGACTACTGGGGACACCAAAGAGAGTCAAGCCTACTAGAGTAAATTATGCAAATAATTTATAACTTTATAATATTTATTTTTCCCTTTACATCACACTTGTTTTTTTTATTTAGTTGTATATAATTATTTATTTTATCTTTTTATTTCCTTCTTATTTATTTGTATAATTGTTTTTTTTATTCCTTTCTTAAGTATTTGTATATAATTGTTTATCTTATTTTTATTTATTTGTATAATTGTTTATTTTATCTTTTTATTTTCTTCTCATTTATTTGGATATAATTGCAAACCTTAGGATAGATGACTTTTGTATATATGATATTTTTTGCTTTATCTTATTTTATGTTACTCAAACCTTAGGATAGAAGATTGTTGTATATATATGCTGTTTTGCTTTGTTTTGCAGGATTGTGTATATAGGATTTGAAAGGTTTGTATGCTCCCTACACACACTTTCACTATCACTGTCCTCACACACTATTTGGGCTCTATACCAGCCTTGGAAAACCATAGGGCAAGAAGGGGTTTTGACGTTGTTATTGTGAGGCTTATGCTTCCCGAGTCGTTGACTCATCCGCTCAGGTTGTTACTAGAACTATGAGTTGCCGTATTGTGACTTTCATGTCCCTCGGTTTACTCATGGAACTAGATCTTTATCTTATTGATAAAGGCAACTTGGGGACCATAACTTTTAGGGGTCTAGATCCATCCAAAAGTTGTGCACTACTAGAATAACTTTAATTGGCCACCTTAAATAGGGTTTGACCCTAGAACCAGTAAACATTAGGTTCCACCTCATTAGGACACATGGGAGCGTACTTCTTCTTATTTTATCATGCATCATGCATCATTAGTATCATGTAATATTTATTATGAGCATTATAACATTCATGATTAGTTTTTTGTGTTGTTTTGCATAAGTAATTCATATCTCCATCATACATAACATCCACATTTTTTTCACCAAGCATGTTTATTTTTAAGCATAAAAAAAAAACCATATTTTAATTATCATATCACATGCATTTTTTTATGTAGCATACATATTTATTTTATTTATGACATGCATCTAATTTATTTACTTTTTTTTCTTCTTTTTTTTAAAAGGTCCACTAGTGGCCGAAGAATAACATTGTATTAGACAGTAAACAATGGAAAGAGCACAACAAACTAGCAATGTATCTAACTTGAAGAAGCATTTCAATGTGATGGCAAATACTAGTTCTCTGGAGAGATTGCATCAGGTTGAGTCAGTTGTTACCTAATGAAAAATAAGAGCCTTCTTGAATAAATATGGGTCCATTCTGATTTATTGCTCATATCAGTGGAAGCTTCTACTCTTAGAATTTTGGCTCAATATTGGAACCCAGCTTTGAGATGTTTTGAATTGCCAAACATTGACATTACTCCTACTATTGAAGAATATGCATGCATGTTAAAACTCCAGTGAGGAAAAATACTTCTATTTATTTTCATCTGGAACAACATACTTCAGATGCAAAGATAATAGAGCAATTTGGGGAATTACTAGGGTACCAGTGGCTCAAGTGAAGTTAACATGACATGCAGATTCAAAAGGGGTGACTAAAGCATTCATAGAAGAACGTTTGAAGGAGTTGGGCATAAAAAAGAATGGACTATTTTTGCAAGAATACTTGGCATTTGCTATTTATGGGCTGGTATTGTTCCGTCTAGACATAATTGACCAAGTGCCATGGATGTTTTCTTTGCTGTGGAAAATAAGCAAAGGAATCCATTCCTCCGTGTTAGCTGAAACATTTATGACTTTAAATTTCTACCAACAGAAACAAAAAGGGAAGCTTCGATGTAGCCTGCACCTCTTATACGTGTGGATCATCACACACATGTATGCAAGGAATCACATCAGAAATGTTTCAGATCCATTAAGAAGCTTTCATCGTATCCCAACAAAGCCGAAAGAAGACCATGAATGGAGGGCTGAATTTGACACCATAAAGGAACAATCATTCAAGTGGGTTTGTCCATGGTATGAACATGAAAGAGGTGACATTATTCTTCGTGGAAAATATCGTAATATACCATTGATGGGTCCAAGAGGTTGCATATCCTATACGCCAACAATAGCACTCAGACAACTTTGTTGGACACAAAAGAAACCACGGGAAGAGCAACTTGGAGGACTCTATTTCTGGTATAAAGAAGGTGAGCACACTAAGAGGTTATCACGAGAAATCAAAGAAGCATGGAGAGATGTTCACATGGCAGGGGAGGGATGAGTTAGGAAAACCACTCGTGATCTATCAGTGAGTATATCACGTGGAGAGAAGCAAGAAAAATACCTCAAGGTGTCCCAGCTCTCCTCATGAAAAGAGGAATGATCTACAGTCACTGAACAAATGGAAGTCCTGAAGGCACAAATGAAGCTCCTAGAACATCAGAAACAGCGGCAGAGCTGGAAGCTGTTATTGCTCGAAGTCAATGTGAAAAGAAAGAAAAGCTGATAGAGCAACTGAAAGATGAGCTTGCTGATATCTCAGGGCAAGAAAAGGAAATACAGAGGGTTCAGAACCTTGAAAATGAGGTCCGCACGATGACTAAAGAGAAAAATGGACTTGTGAAGCACATCAAACAACAAAATGAAGCAAATGAAGAATTAAAAATGAAGATTGACCAACAAGAACAAATGAAAGAAGAGTTGGAAGTTGAAATGCAAAAGCAAAAAGAAGAGTTAGAGCTAAAAATAGAGAAGCTAAATAAATCTTTAGCCCAGGCTAAGGAGGAATGCGATCAAGAATGGGTCCGTTTCATGAAATGTCAAAACCAACTTCTCTCTACGGAAGATGCAGGTAGATTTTGGAAGAAACAAGCTGGTGATTGGGCAATGAAGGCTGAGGAATGGAAAGAAAGACATGCAAGATTAACTGAGAAATTGGACCATCATATTTCGAAGTTCATCTATCATTTTGAAAGGGGAAAGAGGTTCAAAAGAATCTCAAGCTTCATTTGCCTAGTGAACTGAATGATTTCATGAACATGAGTAGGGGCATTGCTAGAGGTTGTAAAAGAAAGAGAATGACTATTCTTGACTCAACTATGATGTAATTGCACTTTTTGAATAAATGAAACAAATTCATCTTTCGATTTTCTCTCTTCTCTTTGAATGATGCGCAAGACTATATCCATCGTGGAGCAAAGTCTCCCTTGGATATATTGTCAATTACATTTCCGCCTTATAGGAAAATTTTTCCTTCTATCAGAATGTAAGAAAGAATACCAAGTTTTACATTGCTAGTGTGCTACTAACAAAGTATATTGTGGAATAATATTCCCCTATACTTCCATCCATCACATATCCTATCTTATGGACAAACGTCCTTTGAATTGGATATGAATCAAGTCTGTATAGATGCTATTCTTCGCCATCAAAGGAATTTTTTTTTTTACTTACCTTTTTGTTTTTGTGATCAAAGGTTGTCAAACATTGCTCCTTCAAAGAAAGCTTTGTCTAATACTAGTGCGGGCTAGAGCGTACGAACTACGATCCAGAATTGAGAAAGAGAAAGTTTTGGCTATATCAGAAAGACTCCAAGAAAAATGGAGAAAGAGACTTTGGGAAGGAAATTGATGAACTGAAAGCTGCAATGAATGAACAAGTGGAAGCGGTGAAAGAAGCGTTGCACATCTGGTTAAGTCCAAGGAAAATAAGGAAGGTGAAGGCAACAATTCTAATAATGGAGGGCCTGGATATGACTCAGATGAGAATGACCATAATGCAAATGCACATAATATCTGGAGGTAGAGCGATTGAAGCTCAAACAGGAACTACAAGAAAGCATGAGGAGCTTCGAATGATACGTGGACCTAACTTGTTCGGTCCAATGGGCATTAATGATCTGTGTTTGGCTCCTAGTGTAGTCATTCCCAAGGACTTCAAGATGCCTGAGCTCATCAAATTCGACGGTAGCACTAATCCTATTATGCATCTACGAATGTATTGCACGAAGATGGGAATGTGGTCAAAAGATGAGAATTTCCTAATAAACTTTTTCCCTGAGAGCTTGATGGGGCTGCATGGGAATGGTATATGCAGATAGATCGAACTGAGTAGGTGTTGGGAGGACTTAGCTTAGGCTTTCACAAACCAATACAAGTTTAACCTGAATGCGCACCTACTAGAGACCAGTTGAAAGGAATGAAGAAGAAAGAGAATGAGTCTTTCAAGGAATATGCTCAGAGATGGAGGGCTATAGCTGGAAGGGTAGTCCACCAATGTTAGAGCAAGAAATGTGCTCTTACTTTATTCGTACATGGAAGGTCCCTTTTTCAAGAATATGTTGGGGACTCATGTCAAAGAGTTTGTGGATTTGGTTGAAATCGGAGAAAGGATTGAAACTAATATCCAAGAAGGGAAACTAGAGCAAGTAACAGGAGAAACAAGTGAGTCCCAACACAAGAAGAGTCCCCATTTTAAGAAGAAGGAGAACACGTTAACTACATCCACCCTCAACGCCCACTCCAGACCAAACCAATATCCAACCTACCCACACACACAATATTCATCTTATCCACACCAACAATATCCATCTCCAAGAGCTGTTTCACCATACACACCTCAACCACACCAAATCAACCATGTCTCTTATCCACGACCAACGACACCTAGACCTCACCAAACACAACCCCAAGCCTACCAAACGAATCATCTCTTTACAACCCCTCCACCATTCAATACCAATAACAGGCCCCCGATGGAGAGAGACCCTTACCCCGATTTCCATATGAGCCATGCCTGAGCGTTAAGAATTTGTGTAGGGACAACTTGTTAGGCCCCCGTCCTGGAAAGACTTTCATGCCACCATATCCTCGGTGGTACAATCCAAATCAGACTTGTGATTATCATTCCAACTCCTGGGCATTCAGTCGAAGATTGCTATGGGTTTAGAAGTGCAGTATGGCGTTTAATTGATCGCGGTGCCATCAAGCTAGAAGAAGAATCAAGACCTCACATAAGGAATAACCCGTTCCCCAATCACAGTGGAGGACAGGTGAATTCTATCTGCTATGAGAAGCATGTAGGTCAAGGAGTAGAGAATGTCAAGCTCTCAATGAAGGAGATCTTGGAAACACTAAAGGTTATGAGATAGAAGTTGAAGGAGAAAGGCAAAAGGACGGTGGGAGGAAAGGAAGATGATCTACTGTGAGTGTTCCGAAATGAAACACCACATAGAGGAATGTCCGAGCTGAAACTCTACATTGAAAGGATGATCAAGCTAGGGGTGCTTGAGATACTAAAGGGGGATAGACAAAGCATCAACATGATCCACCATGATCCCCCGTTTATAAAGTCTACAATCATGAGCCAGCACTTGTTTTCAAGGTGCCTAAGCCATTTCCCTATGAAAGTGATCATGCAGTTCCATGGAGATATGAAACCGTCGTAAAATCTCATTCTACAATGCCAGGAGCAACACCCCCTAGTCGAGAGCAGTACCCGTCTTCAAGGTTTTTAATTTGCCTTCTTGTCTTGTCACTATTGCAAAGACAAATAAGTTAGAAGCAATTAGAAGACCGACAATGAAGCTTGTTCAGAACCCCTCAAGGGTCTATTACAAATGTTACAGGAGTAGGAGGAATTACTTGAAGCGGCAGGTGTTATGCTCCTGAGAAATTAATAAAGGATCCCAAGTTGTGTCTATGAAAGAGAATAAAGAAAAGAGCCAGGACGAAGAAGAAGAAGAGTTCCTGAAAATAATGAAACAAAGCGAGTATGATGTGGTAGAAAGCTGAAGAAAACACAAGCAAAGATCTCTACTCTCTGATCTTATCTTCGGAGGCTCATCGTCATGCAATCAAAAGGGTGTTGGATCAAGCATTTGTTTCCAAGGATATAACCCCTGATAGGGTTGAAGGGATTGTGAATACATCAGGACGGCTAATGCCATCACCTTCACTAAAAATGAGGTTTTCCCTCATCCGCAGGCGTCCGAAGGCGCTCCACATTACCCTCAAGTGTCAGGGATGTAATGTTGCAAAAGTATTGATTGATGGGGATCAGCCTTCAATGTGCTTCCTTATTCTACACTGCAATACTACCGATTAATTCCTCTATGATTGAACCAAATGGGACAATTGTGAAGGCGTTTGATGGGTCAATGAGGGAAATCATGGGTGCCATTGACCTCCCACTGGAAATTGGGCCAACTACCTTCGTGACCAGATTCCAGGTGATGGATATTGAGCCAGGGTATAGATGCTAGGAAGACCTTGGATTCATGAGGCTGTGCTGTTCCTTCAACACTGCATCAGAGGGTAAAGTTTATTGATGGCGGGAAACTTGTTACCTGTCAAAGGAGAAGAAGAATTGCTGGTGACTAAGCCAATAACAATGCCGTACATTGATTGTGAAGACACTCTCGAGGTGTCATTCCAAAACCTCGAGATAGTTGAACCCATGGAATCAAAAGAGGGTGTGCATCAAGTGGCCGCTCGGATAATGCGCAAGAACGGATTTGAAGAAGGAAAGGGGTTAGGGAGTCAGCTGCAAGGAATCAGGATCCAATCTCGCTTCCTAACAATCCTGGAAAACTTGGCCTTGGGTATGAAGCCATAAGTGATCAAGTCTTTTGAGCCCTCCAAGAAAAAGATCCCACATATTAGGGATACATTTCCTGCACCTAGCGAGTGATGGTGATAGAAGCAGATGAAGCTGTTAGAACTCTTGGAGGAACTAGGGAAGCGCCTCGGTTAATCTACCCTAGCCTTGAGCCATTGAACAATTGGGATTCTGTGCCCTTAGATGATTTGTTGTACTCTGAGTAATGGACACTTTGGTCATCTTTGTTGTATTTCAATTTTAATTGAATAATGAAATGATTATGCATGGTTTCTCTTTTCCATTCTTTTTTGTGATTTTCTTCTCTTTTATTTATTTCCAACCTTGTCTCAATTCCAGGAACTCATCTTCTTCAGAACATCTGTCTTGTGCAAATGATTGTAAAAACCCATTAGCTGATTATTGCGTTACAACAGACTTGAATGAAAATGAATCCGATGAAGATCCTGCATTGTGCCAACAATTTGCCAAAATCCTAAACTCAATGGAAAAAGGGATAAATCCACACGAAGAGGTCATCGAAAGGTAATTTGGAACTGATGAGGATAAGAAAGAAGTGAAAATAGTTGACAACCCGGAAAAGGAAGAGATGGTTGCGTTCGTGAATTCTTAGATATTTTTGCCTGGTCTTATAAAGATATGCCTGGTTTAGACCCGGAGATAGTGGCTCACAAAATCCCATTAATTGAGGGAATGGAACCTAAGCAAAGAAGTTACGGAGAATGAGTCCAGAAATGTCACTGAAAATCAAGGACGAAGTCAAAAAGCAACTTGATGCGGGCTTCTTGGAGGTTCCCCTCTACCCGAAATGGATAGCTAACATAGTACCCGTACCAAAAAAGGATGGAAAGGTCAGAATGTGTGTGGACTATCGAGATCTGAACAAAGCAAGCCCAAAGGATAATTTTCCTCTCCTCATATAGATGTTCTAGTTGATAACACAGCTAGAAGCCATAGATTCTCTTTCATGGATGGTTATTCAGGCTACAATCAAATCTTGATGGCAGAAGAGGACAAAGAAAAAACATCATTCGTCACCCAGTGGGGGGTGTTTTGCTATAGAGTGATGCCGTTGGTCTAAAATCAGGAGCGACATACCAAAGAGCGATGGTGACTCTTTTTCATGACATGATCCACAAGGAGTTAGAGGTGTACGTTGATGATATGGTGGCAAAATCACAAGATGGAGAGAGTCATGTTGCAGTGCTCAAAACTGTTTGAGAGGCTAAGGATTTACAAGCTTCGGTTGAATCAGCAAAGTGCACTTTTGAGCATCCACGGGAAAGTTGTTAGGGTTCATCATTAGCAAGAAGGGCATTGAGGTAGACCCAGACAAAATCAAAGCCATCCAAAACATGTCAGCACCCAAGACAGAGAAAGAGGTTCGAGGTTTCTTGGGTCGTTTGAATTACATAGCAAGATTCATCTCCAATTTGACCAGGACCTCCGAGCCGATATTCAAACTATTGAGGAAAGACAATCCGGGTAGATGGGATGATAGATGTCAGGAAGCCTTCGACAAAATCAAGAACTACTTGACAAATCCACCTCTCTTGGTTCCGCCAACTCCAGGGCAACCACTCATACTATATCTCAGTGTTGCATGGGTCTATGGGGGGTCCTGGGTCAACATGACGAGTCCGTCAAAGGAACAAGCCATTTACTACTTGAGCAAGAAATTCAATGACTGTGAGTCTAGGTATTTGGCTATTGAGAAGACTTGTTGTGCACGGTGTGGACAACAAGGAGGTTGCGAGTACATGCTCTACTATACAACCTTGCTCATATCTCGGATAGACCCCATGAAATGCATCTTTGAAAGCCCACACATTTCCCTGAGAATGTCCAAATGGCAAGTGGCTCTAGCAGAATTTGACATTAAGTATGTGACAAGAAAATCTATAAAAGGAAGCGTGATAGCTGATCACCTGCCGAGAACCCGCTTGAAGAATATCAGTCAATGGAGCACAAGTTCCCTGATGAAGACGTCTTAGCAGTAATAGAAGAGGACAGTGAAAATGAGGAAGAAGAGGGCTTAGTGTGGAAAATGTATTTCAACGGTGCAGTCAACATAAGAGGGAATGGGGTTGGAGCGGTCTTAATATCCCTGATGGAAAGCAGTTTCCAATTGCTGTGAAATTGGCATTTGATTGTACCAACAACATGGCCGAATATGAAGCATGTATAACGGCCTGAAGGCAATATCCCTTGGGGTGCAAGAGTTAGAGGTTTATGGGACTCAGCCCTAATCATTTTTCAGGTCAATGGAGAATGGCGAGTCAAAGAGCATAGGTTACTGTCATACTATGAACATCTTATGAGCTTAAAAGATGAATTCAAGGATGTCAGTTTCCATTACTTGCCCGTGATCAGAACGTTTGCAGATGCTTTAGCCACCTTGGCTGTGATGACCAATCTTGATCTAGAAGTGGAAGTAAGACCTTTGCAAGTAATTGTTAGAAGAGAGCCAGCATCCTGTTCTAACATTGAAGAAGAGTCTGACGTCGACCTTGGTTCTATGATATCAAGAGATTCATCAAGGAGAGAATATCCACATTAGCAAATGAGAATGACGAAAGACACTCAGACGGCTATCCATGTCATTTTTCCTCTCGGGGGAGGTTTTGTATAAGAGGAATCATGATGGAGTCTTATTGAGATGTGTCGATGCTATAGAAGCTAGCTCCATCATATCAGGAAGTCCATGAAGGTATCTGTGGAACTCACGCTAATGGGCACACATTGTCCCGGCAAATTCTCAGGCAAGGATATTTTTGGCTTACAATGGAAAAAGACTGCATAGAGTTTGTTAAAATGCCACAAATGTCAAATCTATGCTGATCGAATCCATTCCCCTCCTCTACCATTGCACACTCTGACATCACCTTGGCCTTTTGCAATGTGGGGCATGGATGTCATAGGGCCAATTAGCCCTAAAGCCTCCAATGGGCATCGATTTATTCTGGTAGCTATTGATTACTTCACAAAATGGGTAGAAGCTGCATCGTATGCTAATGTAACCCGGAAAGTGGTTGTGAAATTTCTGAAGAACAACATCATTTGCAGGTATGGTCTGCCAGAAAGACTCATCACAGATAATGCCACTAATTTCAACAATGCAGGTACGGAAACTGTGTGAGCAATTCAAGATCAAGCATCACAACTCGGCTCCTTACGACCAAAGATGAATGGGGCTAGAGGCAGCAAATAAGAACATCAAGAAGATTTTGGGAAAATGGTGGTCACCTACAAAGATTGGAGTGATATGCTGCCTTATGCATTACACGCCTATCGCACTTCTGTTAGATCCTCAACTGGGGCAACCCCATATTTGCTGGTGTATGGGATGGAGGCAGTGACACCCATAGAAGTGGAAATACCATCGTTAAGGGTCTTAGTGGAATCTGAATTGGAGGAAGCCGAGTGGGTCAAAGTGAGATATGAGCAATTGAATATGCTTGAGGAAAAACGCTAACGGTGTGCCATGGCCAGCTGTACCAGAAAGGATGGCGAAAGCGTTTAATAAAAATGTTCGTCCTCGAACATTCCAACCAGGAGATCTTGTTCTAAGAAAATTTTGCCGAATCAAGAGGACAACAGAGGCAAGTGGGCACCCACACATGAAGGCCCATACATTGTCAAAGATGCATTCTCTGGAGGAGCATTGACTTGATGACATGGAAGGCAAAGTACTTGCTAAACCAATCAATTCAGATTCTATGAAGAAATACTTTGCCTAAAAAAAAAAAAAAACTAAAAACAAAAAATGCTCGCTAGGTTGAAAACCCAGAAGGGCGACCTAGGCAAAAATTAGAGCACAAAAAAATAAAAAAGGAGCATGACAACTCTTAAATTGCTAGGTTGAAAACCTGAAAAGGTGGCCTAGGTAATGGTGAAGGGTTGGGCAAATAATCAAGAAGCTATGTGGGACACTGAAACAGGGGCAATTTGAATGTTTGTGGATCACGGCATATTGTTGAGCACAAAACGAAGGATCCACTTGCGAACATGAAATTCAAGTCTGGTGTAATCAATAAATCAGTGAAATGGATTGATCACATGAAAGCAGCACTATCAGTCTTTTATTTCTTCCTTCTTCATCTCTTTGCGGTTGTTGACATCCTGTCCATATTTTCCAAATTGAAATTCAATAAATTTATCTTGTTCTTCCCTTATGTCTTTGTTTCCCTTTCCTCTTCTACAAAAATCTTTGTTTCTATATTTCCTTTCTAAAACCATGTGCAATCATGATGTTAAAATTGAAATACAATAAAGGACTAATTTGCTAACAAAGCTCATAAATGATAAGTCAACTAGGGTGTTTGAGGATCCAGATTGACTCGTAAAAGGATAAGGCCATTTGCTTAGCCAAGATTTGGAGAGAACAGCTCAAATGTGGATTTTGATGGACTAAAAATAATGTTTGAACGAAAATCCAGACAAGTGATCAAGGCAAAAGTGAAGACAATGAAAGAACTTGGGCAAAAAGGGATGGTGAAATGTCACCAGGAGAAGATATGTTTGAAAATTGCAATGGAAAATATCACAACAATGTTCATCTAAAGAGACGGCTCATTTGGAAATAGACAAAAGCTTTCTTGAAGAGCAATGCAAAGACACTTCAAACTGGGCAATTTTAATTTTTGAGAGCTATTGTCATCATTCTTGTCAATGAGTACATCATCACTACATCAATTTTTTGCATCATTCATCATATCACCATCACATCAGTCTTACATCAACATTTCATCAAAATTACCAACCATTCATTTGAATTTAATTTCTACACACCTTTGCAAAATTTTGCTTTCATATTCTAAATGCTTTCACATTTATATGCTTTCACATAATGTTTTCACAATTTTACATACATTTCACATTTACATGCTTTCACAATTTAAATGCTTTCACAATTTTACATGTTTTCACATTTACAAGCTTTCACAATTAAATGTTTTCATAATTAGATGCTTTCATAGGCTTTCACATTTTTTACACGCTTTCACTAACTTTATTTTTACAGTCTGTTAAGTTTCACATTTTACATGCTTTCACAAACATTTACATGCCTTCACATTTAAATGCTTTCACATTTACTTTCACAAATTTTAAATTTCACATGTCCTTACTCGCTTTCACAAATCTTTAAATTTCACATGCAGATTTCACTTTCACAAATCTTTACATTTCACATGCAAATTTCACTTTCACAAGCTTTCACATTTCACATGATTTCACATTTCACATTCTTTTCCACATGTTTTTAAATTTTACATGCATTTCATTCCATTCACCTTAACAGTGTGCATTTATCATGAAATCATCAAGCATCATTCATCATATCATTTCACATTGTTATCATACATTCATCCACATCATATATTCATAATCATTATTTCATCACACTCATCATCATCATGCATTTCTCAGCATTTGGACAAAATATGCATTCATATCTTTACTTGTCTCTTACAAAAAATGTTAAAACTGCAATCTTTATATTTTTCAATAAGAAACAAGTAAAGAGGGCAATGTGAACACCATATTTTGTTAGGATATTTTACCTTTTTATTTTATAAACAAAAATCTCAACCCAGTTCATTTTATTTTTATTGTAAAAAAAAAACCATTTCATTTTTAAGCCCATTTCATTTTTTTTCTTTTTCTTAGTTTAAACAAAAAAATTCATTCACTGGCTTTCCTTTTGAAAAAAATCTTTGCACCGTTTCTTTTTTTTTTTTTTGTCTTCTTTTAAATTCTTAGCACGCCTGTCTTAGCACCGAATTCAACAATCAATGACAAGGAAAGATTCAGAAAGTGCGGCTCCAAAGGGAAAAAATCAACAATAGATCCAGAAAACAAATTCAGAAAGAGCGGCGCACTCAGGACGTTGTGACAGGTGGTAATCCCTTAGTTAGTGGATCCGCTATCATCAAATCTGGACTAATATGCTCAATTGACACTTTCCGCTTCTGCCTTCTTCCTTCTGACAAGTACTTCAATTCTATGTGTTTTGCACCCTTTGAGTACTTGTCATTCTTAGAAGAATACTAGAATTATCACAATAAATTTCAGTGGCCTAGCTATACTATCAACAACACTAAGCCCTAAGATAAAGTTCCATAGCCACAATGAATGAACTGTGGCCTCAAAGCATGCCACAAATTTAGCCTCCATAGTAGAAGTAGCAATGATAGACTCTTTTCCACTTTTCCATGAAACTGCACCTAACCAGAAAAATACAACCAAATGTGGATTTTCTTGAGTCTATACATCCAACATAGTCTGAAATGAGTAGCCAACCACCTCAAGGCTATTTGATCTCCCATAAGTGAGTATGTGATCCTTGGTGCCTTGCAAATATCTAAGGACTTTCTTTGCGCTTTCAAGTGGTCTATTCTGGGATTACTTTGGTACCGGCCAACATTTCAACAGCAAAACTTATATCTAGTCTAGTGCATGTCTGGGCATATATCAAGCTCCCAACCACTGAAGCATAGGGAATAGATTCTATTGCCTTTCGTTCCAAATCATTCTTGGGACATTGCATTTGACTAAATTTGTCTCCTTTTGAATTGGACCTATTCCTAAAGAGCAACTTTCCATTCTGAATCCTCTAATACTTTATTGATATAACCTTTCTGAGACAATCCTAACACTCCTTGTGATTTGTCACATAATATTTCTATTCATATCACATGGGCGCCTCACCCATATCTTTCATTTCAAATTTATTAGAGAGAAACTTCTTTACATCATGTAACAAGCCAAGATCATTAGTAGCAAGAAGAATGTCGTCAACATATAGGACCAATATGACAAACTTGCTCCCACTAACCTTCATATAGATACATCAATCAATAGCGTTCTCTACAAAACCATATGACAAAATAGTATCATTGAACTTGAGATACCATTGTCGGAAGCTTGTTTTAGTCCATATATTGACTTTTTTAACTTACACACCAAATTTTATTTTCCTATGGTCGTGAACCCTTCGAGTGGTCCATATAAACCTCTTCTTCTAAGTCACCATTGAGAAAGGCAGTCTTTACATCCATTTGGTGGAGCTCTAGGTCATAATAGGCCACCAAAGCCATAATAATTCTTAAAGAGCCCTTCTTTGAAATTGGAGAGAATGTCTCTTTATAGTCAATGTCATCATTTTGAGTGTAACCTTTGGTGACAAGTTTAGCCTTATACCTTTCAATGTTGCCTTTTGAGTCTCGTTTGGTCTTAAAGACCCATTTACAACTGACTCGTTTTGAACCTTTAGGCAACTCAACTAGATCCCAAACTTTATTGTCATCCATTGATTTTATCTCTTCTTTCATAGCATTGATCCACTTTTCAGAATTGCTACATTCCATAGCTTGCTTAAATGAGACTGGATCCTTATCAATGCTCAAGTCACAATCTTGCTCAAGTTAATAAACCACATAATCATCTGAAATTGCTGGTCTTCTTTTCCTTTCAGACCTTCTTAAAGTCATTTCTTGTGGTTCATTTACCATTTGTTCATTTGTGATTGCACATTGTTAGCCGTTCATCATCCACATGGTCATCTTATGGTTTTGGGATATCAATTTGTTGTCTTGGCATGTTGTGTGACTGATACAACAAAAGGGACAACAACTTGAGGAGAAACATTAGGTGTAGGAGTTTCCACATGATTCTCTTGAATATCCATCTTTTGTGATTCCTTACTCCCATTGAACTAGCCATTCTCAAGGAACCTTTATTACTAGACTCAACTATTCTTGTACTATGGTTAGGACAATAAAATATGTACTCCTTTGACTTTTCAGGATAGCCAATGAAATAACCACTAACGGTTTTTGCATCAAGCTTCTTTTCATGTGCATTATACACCTTTATTTCTCCGGGCAACCCCAAACATGAAGATGCCTCAACTGGGTTTCCTCCGTCCATAGTTCATAAGGAGTCTTAGGAACGCTTTACTAGAAACCCTATTAAGCAATATGCGAACTTTAATGCATACATCCACAATGATAGAGGTACATTACTATAATTTATCATAATCCTAACCATTTCCATAAGAGTAATTTCGCCTTTCAGCTACACCATTTTGTTGTAGTGTCCGGCATTGTATATTGTGCACATATGCCTCTACTTTCAAGAAACTTACAAATGGACCTTAACGTTGTCCTTTTTCATTAAATTTTCCATAATATTCACCACATCTATCTGACTTCACAACGTTTACCATTTTATCTAACGCCCTTCCACTTCATTAATAAACACCTCAAGGGCGTCTATTGATTGAGACTTTTCATGTAGAACATACAAATAACAATACCGTGAGAAGTCATCAATAAAAGTGATAAAATACTTTTCACTACCCCAAGATGGAATGTCAAAAGGACCATAGATGTCATGTGTATCAACTCAAGTAGTTCGCTCTCGTGGCTGGATTCTTTGATATGTGTTTGGTTTGCTTCCCTTTAATGCAATCCACACATACATCCCAATCAGCAAAATCCAATTGAGGTAAGATTTCATTTTTCACTAACCTCATCATCCTTTCTTTGGATATGTGACCTAAACTTTAGTGCCATAGAAGAATTCTCATTACGTGCATTACAATTACTACCAATACCATGCTCAACATGAAACAGAGATTTAGGAAATTTAACATCAAGATTGAAACGATATAAATTGTCAACCA
>JAMLFY010000016.1:10695292-10810537 GCA_030441495.1 Dalbergia oliveri
AGCTCTGGAGCATACCAAGTGGGACCAAACAAATAGAAAACGAAGGTATTTTTTTGCACAACATATTAGCCAAGATTCAGAAGATTGATATTCTCTCCAATGATTAGTCCCAAAATTAATTGTGCAAATCAACCGTTGGGAATAATTATGGAAAGAATTGTCTATCACTTGGGAAAACTGCATATAGCCCAGAATATATAGAAGATATGGCGGAACACTCTCACTTATTTACTTCTAGAAAATCATAAATCTGGGTGTATTATTTTTGGTAAAGTTTGTTATTTATGTAAGAATTCTGAGCTATTATTTGAGAAAATATGTTTGTATTGTGTGACAAAGCCTTGAATTGAGTGGCTCACAGATAGTAAAGGTATTGGAGATTTGAGTTGAGTAAGTCAAATAAAGGTTGGATAAAGGTTCTGTAAAGGTTGTATTTGACAATTAGTGAAAATCCACCATTTAGTGAGTACCAAATATAGACTTCAAAATTGGAAGTCCTATGCTAAATCTCTTTATCCCTCTTATATTCTATTTATTTATCTCACTGAATTTAAAATAAAAAAGAAATAAATTATCTCATAATTTTTTATAGATTTTCATCATTTCTATTTATTCTGCTTGAGATTTTATAATTCGTGTATAGCTTCTGAATAAAGAAAAAAAAAAAAGACTTAATTCAAACTCTTTCTTAAGCCTCCTGCTACTATAAATTTTAATGTATGAGAAGTCTCTTTTGCTTACTCTTTCTTCTTTCTTTTTTAATTTATTAAAAGAAAAAAATATTAAAATACATAAATAAATAATTAAAAATATTTAAATAGGAAACACATTTATACAAATGAGATGTATATATATATATATATATATATATATATAAATAATCTTAATTTTTAAAATAAATATGTTATTAAAAATTATAATTTTAATTTCATAATTAATTATTCATAAAAGAATTTATTTTATGCGGGATACACAAACTAAGAAAAAAATTAAAATTTATAAAAAATACATTAAATATTAATTGGTTTTTAATATTTTATCAAATAAAATTATATATATAAGTGAATAATAAATATTATAAAATTAAAGTTATAATTTTATACGATAAAAATTAAGGAATATTTTAAATTAAGGCAAATTACATTTACTTCTCTTTAGAATTGGTTAAATCATTTCACTCTTTCTATTTGTCTAGTTAATTTTATAAATTTATGAGAGGTTAGTGTAATGACTTCACAAACTTAAGGATATTTTAGTAAATTTTACAAATAGAGGAAGATGGGGTAAATATAATTTACCATTTAAATATAATTTTGATTTAAACTAAGATTTAATTAATCTACAAGTCCCTATAGTCTCATTTAATTTTCAATTAGTTTCTTACAATTTAAAAATTTATAATTAAATTCTTATATTACATAAATTTTTCAATCAGGTCCTTATTTCTATAAGGCATTACAAAAATATTAAATTAAACAAAATATTCTTTTACTACCGTTTTAGATTAAAAACAAGAAAAACTTAGCCAATTCATAGATGCACCCCACCCTTCACCTATCATCACCATTGTTCTTCATCATCGCCACCATCCATTATTAACACTACCATTGTTCATCATCCATTATCACCACCACCCTAAATAAATAAGTCACAACATTTTTATTAAATAAAAAAAAAAAGAAACAAGACATCCAAACCCAGTTACTTCGGCAAGGTCATATTTGCAATAGGAACTCATACTTACTCTCATCTATTGTGTTGGATGTTCTGGATTACCAGTTTATGATAAAATTTAAAGTGGAGAGAAAATTAAATGGGTCATGAATTTTTGTGGTGGTGTTGGAAGATGTAACGTGTATGATATAGTTCAGGCCCATTATTACCAGCCCAACCCGGTAAAATAAAAAATACGAAAAGGGGAAATGGGCACACAAAAGCAGGCATATGGTGGTATATCCTTCTTCTTCCTGAATTCCCTTCTTCTTTCCCTCTGCATACTCCTTCTTCTCACTTGTATCTTATCCTTCTTCAGGTGTCGAAGCTCACAATCATTCTTCAAACTTACTTAGTTGACAGCTATCATATTGTTCCCTTATTACTTATACTGCATTATGTTTTTCCTTTTCACTATAGAAACCATTTACAGCTTATTGTTGAATTGCTCGTTTACATTTTCATTATATTGAGAAACAGAGAAAATATTGTTCTATTGCTACGTCAATACGAATTGAGGAATGTCTTTCTTTATCAGTTTCAATACAAAGAAGATGGTGTTTTAGCTGGTGGGTGATAATCCTAAAAATTTGAATTTTGTGCTGTTTCTTTTTTATTTTTAAAAATGTTATATATATATATATATATATATATATATATAATATATATAGTATTGGGTGTTGTTGGATGTCTATAGACTTATTACACACCCATTACATATTTATATATATTTAATTTAAAATTTACTTTTTCTTATTCTAACATAAAAAACACAACATTAATAAGCTTATAAAAAGGAAATAATACATGAGAAATGAAACAAAAATTAGGTGTCTTGAAGAGAATAAGAGAGAAAATTCTTTGAGCATAGAGCTTCTAACCATCTCTATGTCCCTGGCTGAATTGCATTGAATGGAATTATGATGAGGTTACAGCTAAGAGTGTTTATATATCGCTGGTAGCTCTTTTTCTACAACCCTAACAAGCTGGCCTATACATGTTGAAGGTTGAGAGTTATAGGAGAGATTTGTTTGTCTATATAAAAATATAGAAATACAGACCCTAAATGGATGGAAAATTCGTTCCAAGTTTGCCCATTACAAACGAATTTTACCGTCATATAACTTTACAAATAGTAAAATCCGTTTGTGCATAGCCACAAAAATGATTCAAAAATTTATAGATTACAGATGGATTTTACCGTTTGTAATGGGCAAAATTAAAAAAAAAATTAGAAAAATTAACCGTATGTAAATCCGTCTATCCCCTTTTTGGCTTACTTTTTCTAATTGTTGCTTATTGTTATAATTAGAGCTTACTATTGCTAATTGTCATAATAATTGATAAACATAGGAAATATATGAAATAAAAATTTCAATTTCTAAATATCATTTTGTAAATAACAAAGTAAAATGTCACAACAATTGTAAAAGTAAATAGTCATAATAATAACATAAAAACTAAAATAACAAAGTCTAGATCAATACAAAATTGATCATAAGTACTCTGTGCCATCAATATTTGGCTCGCAACGTCACCAATACCGTCATCATCATCATCATCAAAGGAGGAGGAATCCTATCGCCCAAAAATGGTAGTTGGAGTTGGTGGGGAAGAGGAAAGGTGTGGAGCTTGCTCTCATGAGCTCGAAGTATGCGTGCATCTGCATGTACCGCCGTTTCACTTCCTTCTACATCCTCGATGCCACCTTTTTGTTGACGTTCTTATCCATTTTCTTGGCTTACTTCTTTTTGCATGCAGCCTCCTTGTTCATCCACATATCCTCATTTTACTTCTGGAGCTCCTCATTTAGGGCATGGACTTGACCGGACCATGTCCTCCACCACCTCAAGCGCAAGAGAAAGGCATTCCCAATCACAGATGTAGGGGACATCGATTCTACAAAGTGGCCCCCATGCCATAAATGCGACCTTTATAAAGGCTACCCATCGTCTTTAACTAGAGTGTCCTTATCAATGGACTTTGGGTCTTCAGCGGAGGTAGCCTTTAGCCTCTAAACATAATCACCCTACAATTCAATCTAGAAAATTATTAGTTACAAATATTTTTTAAGTCCTTAATCAGAAAATATAATTAGTAATTATACTCATATATGCAATCTCATAGCATGGATCAACCCATACTAATTTGTCATGCTTGCGAGTATGTGTCTCCTTAAACACCTCCCTGCATAGGTGGTCGTTTCAACGTCTTATCCTTCAATTCCAATTAATAAACTAATCAAATTCAATTGATAAATTGTATAACCCAAAACTTAAAAAAAAAGGTCGATCATTAACCAAATTGGCCTTAGTGCCCAAAGTCATGGAGCCACCAGGATGCAATGAGCGATCTTTAGTAGATGCCCTATTCCCCTTGTTCTTCAATGAGAGATTTTGAAACTCTAGCATACGCTAATATTCTTGCAAGGCTTGTAGGAAGTGGGGCTATCCAATCTGGAGATGACAGATCTTGACAAATCTCATTGTACATTAGCCTTAGTCGCTTGAACTCTAAGCCTTGAATATCATCTTCTTATCCTAGGGGAATGGAGAAGTAGCTCTACATGAATAGAAATTAGTTAATACATGCAAAACATTAGAGTTCAAATAAGACTTTAAATGAATCAATTGACTTTCATTACCTTCCAATCCTTATAGCACTCCTCCTTTGTTTTCTTAGGCACCTTACCAAAATTGAGATAAGGCACATCATACATTTTTTTTAATGATATTGAATTTGGTGGTACCAACTGAATACATGAAGATATATTATATAAAAGATATTGACAATATAAAATAAGAAAATTATAAGTTAACAATCACATGATTTTCATGACATATTTTGTAAATCTCTTACCAAGTGGATTCATCTCATCTCAGACCTGAAGTGCTCTAGAGGGTGCTTGTGTTTGTGACTTTGCCCAAGGATGAGGTGGATCCATTGCTTGTGCTATGTAAAGGACGACGTGGCATATGTAGTTGGGCGCAAGCGTGAAACATGCTATGCCAGGCTGAGGAGGCACATACCCAAGGTTAGGCACCATGATGTACCTCCCATCGCCTAGGCTAGGATGTCTCACTCTAGCTGGTGTAGAGGTGGAAGCTAGAATGGTGAATGATGGAGTGCTACAACTACTACCCCAACTAGTATGCTAGCACCTTTCTTCCCTTACCTCTACCTCCATATTTGAATAAAACATAATACATGTTTAGTCCAAAATATCATAATTAAAATAAAATAGGATCAACAACACAAAACACATAAATGTAATAACATTGAAATACTATTCACCTTATTAATTTACCTCATTTACTCTGATAGTTCAGGACTATCATCATTATTCTCAAATGAAATGTCATCCACAAATTCTTGCTCCTCATCTTCAGTTGTGTCATCTATTTCATTTGTTCTTAAAGCTTAAGTAGGAGAGTCAATTATTTCAAGTTCATTCAAAGGTGAAGCTAAGGCTGGGATGACAGTGTCTATTACTACACATGAAGGGATTGAATCATCAATTTGATAAGCCTCCTCATCAGCTTCTTCTTTGGTTTCAATTCAATCCCTTGGTTTAGTTTTTATTATGACCTTCCAACTCTTATTACATTTTCCAGGGCAAGAGAGAAAATATACTTGTCTTGTGTTTTGTCCAATGATGAATGGGTCAAAGTCTCTATATATTTTGATATGGTTAATCTCAATGATGTTGTACTGGTTATGTTTATGTGTTCCTGTTGGGTGTGTTGGATCAAACCATTTACACTTGAACAAGACAACTCTTTTCATAGGTTCATCCAATATACTCTAACTCAACTATTTCCTTAAGTTTCCCATACCAATCACATTCACCAGCACTTGAATCCCCTCTAACACTAACCCCACTATTGTCTTTTTTTTTGCCCTACATGATTTCATGGTTTTGAATTTGTACCGTTAACATAATAACCTGGCCAACTATAAGCTTTATTTTTCGAACCCAGACAAGTTATATATGTGAATATCGGTTATACCATTACTAGGATCATGCACTTACATATACCATGGAAGAAATCAAATTGAAGAATAAGGATCAAATCAAAAAATTAACATCATACTTGTAAGTGAAACTACACGACGTACATAAGATTTGAACCATGATGGAAATCGATTAAGGCAATGGTCACCATATAATTGTTTGAAATATTTGCAAACATTGAAACAATAGGTGAGAATTGAATCACTTATAAGGAAAAAAAATTAAAGCAATCGTAAGCCACTTATGTTCTAAAAGGTTGCACCTCATTAAAATTTATCAAGATGTGCAAGTGTGCGGCATTTAATTCATCTCTTAAGATCCATCGTTCTTTGCTTTTGCCAACAACACGACCAAGTTGGTTGAATACAGAGAGTTCGCTGAAGTGAACTTTTCCCCCATCATTATTCCGATCAACCTAGTTCTCCTTGATTGAACATAAGCTTCGAAATAGTAGGAGCAAAAATTTAATGATTGAGCACGCGCCCAACTGAACCCTGAAAATAAAAAATTAACAAAAACATTTAATTATAAATACAAACTTTTTAATTGAAGTAAAATTGGGGAAAAAAATTCACAAATACTATTAAATTCCTAAACACCAAAATCAAAAACATTATCAAACATAAAAATTTAACAATGCACTATAAAACCCACAAACAAAATGTGCTCCAAATTGTTCCAATAATGCTCCAAATGTGCTTCAAATCTTAAACAATTGAAATTTCTTCCAATTGGTAACACTAAAAACTAGAAACAATGAGCAATGGAAAGCACAACAAAAGACCAAAAATAATTTTAAAAATTGATTAAAAGGTAGAGCATAATACCACAAACACAATGACGCAAACTATTTGCAAAATGAAGGTTCCAATCACCAACGGCAACCAAAAAAGTGGCAATGCCACTAGAGAGAAAGGGAGATGAGAAGAGTGGGAGATGGAAAATAAGGAAGAAGAAGGAAGGCCACACATTTTGGTGCCATTCTTGTGCATTACAGACAAGTTTTCCCATCATCAATGAAACAATTTGTTTCATTAATTTTACAAATGG
This sequence comes from Dalbergia oliveri, assembly GCA_030441495.1. Lineage (NCBI taxonomy): Eukaryota > Viridiplantae > Streptophyta > Magnoliopsida > Fabales > Fabaceae > Dalbergia > Dalbergia oliveri. Next base: position 10,702,071 of record JAMLFY010000016.1, read on the forward strand.
AAAATTCATCTAAAGGGATTAATGAAACAAATCATTTCATTAAACGCATTACAAATGAGAAAAGTTGTCTATATTAGTAGGAACTAAAACAACATGTTTAATCAAGGCATAGATGGAAATTACCGTCTGTAAATCATGCGTATGATACGCACTTGAAAATTCAAATTACAAACGGATTTTTCCATCTATAATTTTTTGAATTTTATTTTGTTAAAAAAATTAATTATAAATCTGTCTATAAATTCGTTTGTATTTTCTCAATTTTTTTAAAATTTGTCGTCTGTAAAAGCCATATGTCATAGTTACGCGCCAAGTGACGGGAGTTTGCCAACATTTATAGACGGATTTAATGACTATGACAAAAAAAATTTCCAATTTTTGTTTTCCTATCTATACATCCGTCTATATTAGATATGAGAAAAAATCCATATATACAATCCGTCTATGGTCCACGAGTTTCTAGTTGTGTTTGAACTTTCTCCCTAATGACATGTGGCAATCCATTCAATGTGTTTAGTTCTCTTATGGAAAACTAGATTTGTAGCAATGTGGAGGGCAGACTTGTTGTCACAGAAAAGAGCAATAGGAGAAGTGAGTGGTTGCGGTAAATCTTTGAGCAAATAACTCAGCTATTGTGCCTTACAACCAGCAGCAGCCATGGCCCTAATAGAAGTGCTGCGAGCTATAGTGGGTTGCTTCTTACATTTCCAGGAGATGAGAGCCTTGCCATAGAAGTAGCAAAAACCTATGATTGATCTTTTAATATCAGCACAAGAACCCCAATCTGCATCAGAGAATGTTGTGATTTTACTATCAGAAACAACTGGAAAGAACAGGCCTAGTGAAGGTTCAGACTTCATGTACTTCAAGATTTTGATTACTGCATTATGGTGCTCAATAATAGGTTTGGCTAGAAATTGACTGACTGGAAAAGCTAGATCATGTCTTGTATTTGCGAGGTAGATGAGCCTGCTAATAAGTCTCCTATAAGAAGAAGGATCATCATAAAGAATACTAATACATTGGTGCTATTTCACAAAGGGGTCAGAAGGGCTAGATACAGGTTTTGCTACTAAAATGACTGAGTCTTGGAGAAGTTCTAATGCATACTTTCTCTAAAATAGAGCAATTTCATATTTACATCTTGCTACCTCCATGCCTAAAAAATATTTGATATTGCCTTTTATAGTGAACTTCATGTGAACTTCTGATTTGTGTCAACAAGGCTATTTCCAATCAGTGGTAAATCATCCACATAGACTGAAATTGCATTAAAACTAGTGGCATAATGCTTAACAAACAGGAAATAATCAGCTTTGCATTTCTTCGGTGAGCTTACTATTCTATTGCTTACTAGCATGTTTTAAACCATAAAGAGACTTCGTTAATTTGCATACATGGCCAGGAAATTCAGCTTCTACTCTTGGAGGAAGGATCATATAAACTTCCTCATGGAGATCGCCATGAAGGAATGCAATCTTTACATCCAATTACTTTAAATGCCAATTGTCTGCAGCTGTAATAGCTAATTTGAGTCTAATGGTTGTCATCTTGGTTACGGGACTAAAGGTATCAAAGTAATTTAGGCCTTTGGTTTGGTTATATCCCTTCGCTACTGACCGAGCCTTATGTTTCTCAATGGATCCATCCAGATTATATTTGATTTTGAAAATCCACTTACAACCAATAGCTTTCTTGTTAAGATGAAGTTTTGTTAAAATCCAAGTCTTGTTAGCACCTAGAGCATCTAATTCAGCATGAATAGCATTTCTCCAACACTCATGAATCACTGCTTTTATATATATTTTAGGTTTAGTGTGTGAGATGATGGATATGGTAAAGTGTTTGAAGGAAGGGGATAACCTATTATATGTCATGACATGAGAGATTGGAAAGGATAAATACCAGAGGATTCTTGATGTTGCCTTTGAGTAAAGGGATTGCAATGGTAGTCTTGCAAGTATGTGGGTGGTTCTCTTGGCCTAGTAGACTTTCTAATGGCAGCATTGTTGATGTCAGATATAGGTTTATCTGTTTTGGATTGGATATGTAATGAAGAGGGGTTTGTGTTGGGTGTGAAAGGTAGACTCTGGTTAGCTGGACTACAGATTAAAACAAGTTGAGATTGAAGAGAGATAAGGGATGGAGTTTCTGCGATAGTAGAAGGTGGGATCAATGTGTGTAGCTGTTAAGATGGGTACAATTGTAGATCCCAAAGTATGTGATTGGAAGAATGATTAGACAAATGTGTGTTTGATATAGCTGGTGGTTGGTCAGTGTTAGGAAGATGATGAAATGGAAAAATCCTTTCATGAAATATGACATTTCTAGATAGAAAAATTTCTTTTGATGCATAGTCAAGTGCTTTTATATGTGAAACTGATGGAAGATTACCATGTAAAATTTGATAAGGGCTTTGATTTGTTAACTCTACAAAAGGAATTCTATTGAGAATAAAAACTGCATGAGCAATTGCATAATTCCAAAAACATAGGGGCAAATTAGACTGAAAAACCAATGATCTAGCTATGTTTAAAATTCTTTGATGTTTTCTTTCCACAATGACATTTTGCTGTGAGCATTCAACACATGATGATCTTTGATGAATAATACCAAATGCATTATAGATATTATCTAGTTTAAACTCTTGACTATTATCAAATCTAATGGTCTTAACAAACTTGTTATGTTGAACTAAAACCAGTTTTACAAAAGATTGTAAAGAGCTCTAGCTTCTGACTTTTGTGTCATGAAAAATAGCCAAGTGAACCTTGACTTTTCATCAACTATTGCAAGAAACTATTCGTGTAAAAAAATTGATATTTCCCAAAAGGACCCCAAATGTCAACATGCAGTAAATCAAATAGGCAAGTGATATAGTGTTGCTATCAGTGTAAGGAAGTCTTTTCATTTTTGCAAGTGGACTAATGTTACAACGAAATCCGTCTTCTTAGGATCTATGAAAGGAAAAAATTTGTGCAACAATTGCATCTTATGAAGAGAATGGTGACCAAGTCTAGAATGCCACAAACCATGTACATTAGTCCTAGCACTAGCATTAACACTAGTATTAATATTGGCACTACAAGGGTGAGAAATTACAGCAAACGAAATTTGAGTAATAGTAGGCAAAGTTTAGGGATTAGCAAGCTCCAAAGTATATAAATCCTCCTTAAGATTAGCAACACCAATCATCCTCGATGTATTCATCTCCTGTATAACACATTCTTCAAGAGTAAGTGTCAAAGAATAGTTAAGGTCTTTTATGAGTTTTGAAATGGAAACTAAGTTGAATGAAAACTCAAGAATATACAAGCATTTGTAAGGTAAAATTGGTTAAAAAAAAACATACTACATGAAAAGGATGCAAGTACTGTGCTGCCAACAAGTATGGGTGGAATTATTTTGTAATTATGGAAATGAGATAAGGAGAAGCAAACAAGATTTGTTGCTCTACTATCTAATATCCACTTTGGGCATTTCATTTTACAAGCAAGGACTCTGGCCATACTAGAGAAAAGGGTTTAAGCTATACCTGAGGTAGGATGAGTGATGGTAATGTTATTGGCTACATGGGTTTTCGAAGACAGTAATTCTGGTTTTTGAAATGATGCCAACAGCTGCATCTTCTGCTCTTTAATGAATACAAGCTCTTCATTGCCTAAAACATCTTCCTTGTTCAAGAGGCTATGATTGTTACCGTGATCAACATTATTCTCAGTGGTGAAGTGGTTAATTGCAGTGTGACCTTTCTACAAATATGGGGGCAAGCCATGCTTCCTATAGCACGTTTCAATTTTGTGACCAATTTTATGACAATAACTACACACTTTTGAGGATGATCCTTTGCCCTGATTGCTTCTACCACTTATAAAGGAGGATTGTTTGTGGCCACACCCTCGGCCGCGTCCTCTAGCATATGAACCATTTTAAGAATCACTTTAATTCATTAAGGTAATAGCATTGTGTGTGGGAATGTTGGCTTGACCATCTTGTTGTGTTAGCAGGGAGAAAACTTTATTGATTTCAGGGAGGGGTTTCATAAGCATGATCTGGGAACGAACAGGGGCATTTTATTCATTCAACAACACCTCAAGAAATGAACCACATAATTCACCTTAGCATAGTTTCTAACTCACCCCACAAACACAAGCAGGTCCACAAGAACAACTGGGAATAGGTTGAAAGTTCTGAAGTTCTTCCCAAACAGATTTAACATTTGTAAAATAAGACGTGATTGATAAGTCATCTTGTTTGATCGAAAACAATTCTTCTTGGAGAAGTGCGATTTTGAACACGTTTACTTGTTGGTAGTGATGATGGAGATGCTCCCACAATTCATGTGCCACTTCAATCCACACAACGCTTTGATAGATTTTGGGCATTAGGGTAAGATTAATCCAAGAAAGAACATAGGTGTTACACCTATCCCATGCCTCGAAAAAAGGATCGAGTGATCGAGTTTAGGGAGGGTGCCATCAATGATGATTAGTGGAGTGCTACGATTTTTGCTAGGAGGAAAGAAGCGGCAGCTCAATGGGTCGAGAAGAGAGTTCTGAGCATGTGAATTCATGCACAGGGGAAGGACTGGACTACGAACTGGAATTGCCCGAACTACAAATCTTGGGGTTGCAGAGAATCTTGATTATCGCACTTGCTGGCCAAAATGAAGATCTTGCAGTTGAATTTGATCTACATTCTTCATTGTTGCAATAGGCAGAAACGCAAGGATTCAAGCTGATACCATATCAAGAAACGAAAAATTAGGTGTATTGAAGAGAACAGAGAGAGAAGTTCTCTGAGCATAGAGCTTCTAACTGTCTCTATGCACTAACTGAATTGTATTGAATGGAATTATGATGAGGTTATAGCTGAGAGTGTTTATATATCACTGAGCTAACTAACTAACTGAGATTAACAACCACTATACAACTAATTGTAAACATAAATGAAACTTATATAAACGATATTTTGAATAATATATTATTTTTTTTAGATTTTTAGTTATATATATGTTGTCACTGGATCTCATAATTTTTAACTTTGGTTATCCTTTGTTGTTCACTCCTTCATATTTATACTTCATAGTCTAAAACTAATCAAAGAATATTCTCCATTTAATTTAATATTTTTATAACACCTTATGTAGATAGAGATCTGATTGAAAAAATTTATGTAATATAGGAACTTAATTACAAACTTTTAATTGTTAAAACTTGATTAAAAATTAACTAAAACTATAAGTACTTTATAAAATAATAAATACCTAAAGAATAAGGTTTATTTTAACGTAACACCATAGTTAAATAATTTTGAAATTTAGTACTATTTACCATAATTTCATTTTTACTTTTTCATAATATATTCTTTCCTATAGTTAAAATTTTATTATTATTGAATGATAAATTTGTCTTGTATAATAAAGTATCTTATGTAAACCAACAAGAAAGTATTTTATATAATATCAAAGCAATGTACATAGTTAATATTTAAATTTTAACTGAAACCTTATACTAACTGATTTGATACTATTAAATATTATACTATATAAACTTTTTTGTATTGGTTTGAGTGAAAGGGTTGGTATTTGATCCATAAGCATGATATCCTAAATTTGATCTAAAATTAATATGTATAAAAGAAACATTATTGAGAGACATCCATCCTCATTTAAGTGTTTGACCCTAAGCTAAGAATAATAGAGAAAAGATCACTTCTTTTTGTGTAGGGACTAAATTCAAAATTGATAATACACATAAGAACTAAAATTACTCCTAAAATAATAAGAGCAAATAGCACATATCACCTTGAGGTTTTGCAAAATAACACTCCACCCATTTGGTCTAACTTTGATAGAATATTCACGCATATTTAACTAAGGTTAACCTAAAATATTAAAAGAGGGGGAAAATTAATTAAGCAACTTTAACTCACATTATTTTATTTTTTTATCACCACTTACCAATACTAGAAACATGCGGATTATTGTCGAAATTAGCAGTGCTTTATTTAAGAAAGAGTTACTTATGAAAATTAATACTACTAATGAATTTAAAAGTTGGAATGATCTGATAGAAAATAATGTGTCGGTAATAATATAAACAAATTTTTTCACTCCGTTAGTAATTAATTATCACTGAAAAATATTTTTTTTTCTTTCTATTAGTAATTATACGAGAATTTTATCATATTTTTTGTTGTTCATAAATTTAATAGTGAAAGATCGTAAAATATTACCAACAAATATTTTACTCTATGATCTATAATTTTATCATATTCTCACATGTATAATCAAAGTTAACCCAAAATATTAAAAAAGGGGAAAACTTCACTAACCTTAACAAAAAGATAATATGATTCTCTTATAACCACTTATCACTATTAAAAACATTCAGATTATTGTCAGAATTACTTATGATTTTTAAAATTACTGATGAAAATTTTACTTATCAATTTTTAGGCAGAAAGATTATGTGAAAAAATAATGCATCGATAGTAATTATCAATATTTTTGTATAAAATTTATTTTAAAAAATATTTACTACCCTTTGTTGAAATATTAATTATTGTTACTTATAATAATTATGGTTTTAAGTATTTCATTTAAATAATTAAATAAAGTAATTAAAATGATCATTAAATGATAAAAAATAATAAATAATTTTAAAAAAATTTCATCCTTATCGGAAAATTATCTATTAATAATTTATTTGTTTGTATAACTCTTAATATACTGAATTGAGTATTTATTTATGATAATATTATTGCCGAAAATATCAGTTTGTAATATCACAAAATGTCATTATTAAATTTATGAACAACAAAAAATATGAAAAAATTCTCAAATAACTACTGATAGGTGGAAAGAAAAAAAATCATCAATAATTACTGACGGAGTAAAAAAGAATTCATTTGTAATTACCAATACATTATTTTCTAATAGATCATTGTTGCTTGAAGATTTGTCAGTAAAATCAATTTTCGTTTATAATTGAAAAAAGTTGATAATTTTGATGGGACCGTGCATATTTCTAGTAGTGATAAGTGGTGATAGAAAATGAGATTATGTGATTTAAGGTTGGCTAAGTTATTTTTCTCTTTTTTCAATATTTTAGATTAATATTCCATTAGAATATTTTATCAAAGTTAGACCAAATGGGGGTAGAGTGTGCAATTAGGGTGGTGTGCTACTTTTAGAAACCTCAAGGATATTTTGTACTATTCACTCAAAAGATAATAAAGGTGTTTTATTTTTGTTTCAATAAAGCGTTAAATTATTAAATCACAACACCTATTTTTTTAACATTCTAATTTTAAACGCAATGAAATTTAATACTATAATTTTATCCATATACTATCGAAGACCCAGTCCTATTTACTTAATCAGAATCACCCATTTCAACTATTTATTTTTCTGGTAAAACCCATTATTTGATTATTAGATCCTGTGTTCGATAGCGCCATTGAGAACATAGATTTTACGCGGCAAGACATACGAAGTGACGTTGCTTCAAAGCATACATGAAACAATCCTTGCAAGTTTTTCTAAGGTGACGTGTGGTATTACTTGTAATTTAAGACAATCCATCAGCTTGTACCTTGAAGCTTCACTATCCAATTGGCTTTAATAGTTTACTTGTTATTATACAAAATGCTCCGCACAAACCGACTTTGAAACCTTCAAATTCTCTTGACATTCTAATTTCATGCTACAATAAACTTTTGCATTTGCCTTCTTTGCCAAGTCTCTTCCATCAAAGCCTACCATTTCAAATGTTGGTTGTTCTTCTTAGGCTAATTATATTCGTTCTATTAACATTATGGAATTTGTTAACCCGTTTGATCTTCTCCTCTATTGCTTCCACAATTTTGTTGTTAATTCAAGCCATCAAAGTACCAAGTGAGGCCATTCATGAAGGATTCCAACTAATAGCTGGTGCCTTAAGGGCTTGTTTGGAGGTTATCATTCAGCTGATTATGGAAGCAATAAATTTGGTGCTATCTTCAGCGTTTGATCTTATCAAAGACAGCATCACAGGGTCATTGGCTGCTACTGGGTCTGCTGTTGGGGGTCTTGCAGAGAAATTGAAGACTTCAATTGAGGAGGGTTTGAAGGATTTGCCAGAGCTATTTGAGGAAATCTTAGACTTGGTATCAAAGATGGTGAAAGAAATGTGGAACAACTACATCGAATCTGTGGCACATGTGGCAGAGAATGCTTGATTTTGGTGCTCTTTGATTTAATTTGTTCTTTTTTATTCAACTAGTGACAAGAACTTCAGGGAAATCAGCTAGTTTGAAGATCCCTTTCCATAGTTGGCTTATTTGATGTATATATTTACATTTTTTTTTTTCGTCATTTTTTCCCCTCTTCTCATCATTTCTTTTTCTTAATTTTTTTTTTGGTCAGACATTTTGTTTGAACAAAAAATTTAAAAATCATATCTTCTTTTGGCCAGACTTTCATTTGTGATTTGTGAAGTCCAACATGGACGAACCAATTTAATTTCTTTATAGTAAGTCTGATCATATTAGAATCACTGTGATTAGGCCTTAGTAAGCCCAACAAGTTTTACATTAAGATCATTCCCTTTTTAATGGACCTCGTTGTCAGACAAAAAAAAATGTTCTCAATGGAAATTCAAGGCACAAACCTAAAAGGGGAAAAAGGCCAAGGTGCGTGATTTAAACAAATAATTATTTCTCATACTTAGGGGCATAGTTATAAAACTCTCCAGGACTTTACTTATTAAAGTACTGGGTCATTGGGTTACTGGTATTGGTTGAACTGGTTAAAAAATATAATTAAATTAAAAATATAAAAATATATTAAAATGTAAATAAGTATAATGAAAAAGATGATTGAAATGTAGATACGTGCTCATTCCATTCAACAATTAGAAAAGGAGGATTGAAATTCATGAATAAATTTAAAATATTTAGAAAGAGTATATATATATATATATATATATATATATATAGCTCCCTTTAAAAATAATAAGCTTTTGTGACAGCTATTATATTGCTCCATAATAAAAGTAGATCACGAAGCATAGTAACCTGCACAAATAAAATGCAAAGGCTCAAATAGAGTCATATATGGTTAGAGAGGTGTTAGAAAGTGAAGGTGCCATGTGTATGTGTCTACTCTGCTTAATGCTTCTACTAACTTCCAAACCGTGAAACCCACTACTCCTCTCCTCTCCTTGTGTATGGCTGCAAAGGAACCATTTGTTTATTTGCACTGGAACCATACACAAGCTAGCTCCACAAGCAACTTGCCAACTTGTTAATCTGCGCTGCAAGGATTTTCAATTTGTTTCTTAAAACTTGAAAATTGATGAAAAGTGCTAGCGACTAAGTTTTCATATTGGAACAAAATCATACACAAGCTACAATGGAAGTCAAGTGGAGCCAGCTTGATTAACAAGTTGGATGCTGAATGAAACAGCCTTCACAAGTGCTGGACTCGAAGTGATGTTGCAGGGAAGTTAAGGTAAGACCCACATAGGGTGGAAAGCAAAAAGAAAAGCTATTGATTCTATTATAAAAGAAGAGCATTGCAATTGTTATGTGAATTGATCAAAGCCAAGTCAATTTTGGCATAAATTGGGCTGAAAAATATGGGCTCAAATTAATTTGAAGTTAAAATTTTGAAAAACATGACTCCTGGTTTGAATAAGTAGGCTGGGTTGCCGATTTTAAGGAAACTGGCGAGTTTAGGCCGGTTTAGGTCACTTGTTTGTCCGATCTTTTGGACAACTCGGACCGGTGAATAGGCCAGTTTTCTTATTTACCATTCTGATCCAGGACGAGCCCTTTAAACATTGCTTAGAGGGGTTTATTAATGCTCTCTAGGAGGGTGCTTTAGACTTATCAAAGTATAAACTTTTTTTTAGTAAACCAAAAAATTTATATGTTTTTGCTCTCAACTTTTAAAAGTCAAAGGTGTTTTTGAGGGCCTCTCATACGTATTTTTTAGAGCTGGCTTTTACTCACTGTGATTTTTAAAGCGCTTTTTGAGATCCCAAAGAGCTTAACAACTCTCAAAAAGCCAACAATACCAAACTAACCCATAGTGCCTTAACATCCCTCTACCCTTCTCCCCTACTCCCTCATTGTCACATTATCTTACTTTGGCTACCCTCTCTCCATCAAATACAACATCGATCCCACCTATACTGAATGTAGACATTTCTTGGTGAGGAAGATCTTTTAAAGTGGTTTTTCTTTGATGCGGCTTTCTCTTTCAAAGAAGCATGTGTCATTTTTATATTGAGACAGTGTCTCCTTGTGGTTTTGCTTCTAGGTATGATATTCCTCAAACTCAGCCATAGGCCTCAGCTTATGTTTTTTGCTCCCTTCGATGATTCATGCCCTCCCTAAAATTCTCTCGACCTTGATGGGGAGAAAGAAGGAGCAAAAGGTTTTGGTCCAGTAATGGATTAGGCAAGAGTTGATAAAATTTCTTGGTTTGGGTTCAATCGCTATGGAAGGTAATGCGTTGTTTTGGGTTCAAGCACATGAATGATTGAGCCTTTGTCATCATAGGATTGCTTACGGCAACTCACATTTCATGGTTTCGTTACTTGTGTATGAGTTTCATTTCGTGGTTTGAGTTTATATATCTAGTGTTGTGTTTCATCATTTTGCTGTGATACGTTTTTGTGCGAGATCTTAGATGAGAGAAGTGAGTTTGTGACCATGTGGTCATGTGCACTATTGTAATAAAAATAAATATTGGAATTAGTTTTTTAACCCTTGTTTTCTACCTCTTTTCTCTCTCTTTCTCTATTTCTTCATGCTCCCTTGTTCAGCACTTACACTTCACATTTTCATCACATGCAGCACACCTTTATTTTTCAACGTGACCACAAACTACAAATCGAGAATCACATCTCCACATCCCTACCATTTTTTTATAATTAAGCCAAAAGGCTTGACCTCAGAGAGAGGAAGCGAGTAGCAAATAAAAACAAAAAACCAAAACCTGGTAAATGCAACCAAAGCAAAAGAAACCAAAATAACCCCCAAAGTTATGAAAACTTAAGTACTATCTCAACAGAAGAACACTATTACCACACCCCGATAAGAAAACGTATTAAGACCCATGGAGGCCAGAAATCAAATATGCAAAGTGGGTATAAAAAAAGATTCGACTTTATTGGACAGTCACAACACCACAAAGCTTGAGGCGTCTATCTCGGAACTTGATAACATCAACGACAAAGCAAAACACCAATGAAAATAATAATAGCCCAAGAATAATTAAGCATATAGCCAACACAACAACATACATCCCCACTATGTAATCAGCTATTATAATTTTCAATTTTATCCTGACAAAAATTTTAGAAAAGCAATCCTACAAATCATTAAAAATGTAAATACTATTTTTTTCACACACAAATCCTCCACCTCCATCGCAATCAAAGACTCCCCTACTCCCACCAGGAGGGTCTAACATCTTCATTGCCACAAACTCGCCTAGTCTTTCCTCATTGACCATGATCGGATTATGTTGTTTCAAGGCAGAAGCTCAAGGAGGTTATGACGCGACTAGCGACGCTACGCATGGAGGAGGTGGCGATAATGCTGAGTGAGGTGGATGTTGGAGGTCATGACCGCATCGACGAGGAAGTGATGGTGTGTCTGGGGACTTGACATTGGAGCTGATCATGGAGGTGTTTGTGGTGTTTGCCAGTGACGGTGACAGTGGATCTCCTCTGGGAGCCTGAGGAGCCAACAATGCATACCAATAGTAAATGTACAATGACGTGGATGGCAATGGGTGGTGGTGGCGGATAGGCAATGGTGAAGGTGTGAGAGGGATGAATGGATGAAAAGGGTAAAAGAGAAAAACCATTTACTAAATTATTTTTAAACGTCAAAAATGTAAATATAAGTTTTAATCTCAATAAATTTTGTGGCTAGGATTTTGTCACCATATGGTGACAAACTCATTGGTCACCACATAAGAACTCGCCCATTTTTGTGTAGTGCATTGTGGTGTTTCATGTTTGTCATGACCCAAATAGTAAGGGTGGCAAATTAAGCTTGTCGATTAGCCTGCCAACCCGTCATTTTGACAAGGTGGGTTGAAATTTTCAACCCACCAAAATTTTTCAGTCTGTCCCACCCGCCCAATTTTATGGCCAACACATGGCGAGTATGGCCGGATACCAAAAATAGCTAAAAAACTAACTAAAAATGGGTTAGTCTATCAGGTTGGCCCACTGAGCTGTCATTTTTACGGATTGGTTGACGTTTTCAACCCAAGTAACCAAAATACCCAACCACCCTGCCCCACCCTATTTCATGGCTAATGGCGAGTTGACCAGCCCGCCCGTTTGCTACCCTTATCAAATAGGGTTGTAATCGGCACATGAGGGTTATTTTTCCCTCATGCAAATGCACATGCTAATGCTACGTGCAAGAAATATCGTTTTATTGATGATAAATAACTTGCATATTTAAATAAATAATCTAATCAACTAAAATTCTTTATCTCATAAATCTGAAAAAATAAATTGTAGTATTTCCATAAGTCTAAAATCAACTTTAAACAATAAAATTCATATATGACAAATTCAAAAATTGAAATATAACAAATTTAAATAATATACTTCACAGCCCTATACCGGATTGTTCCCAAACATATATTATCTATTATCTATTATTATAATACATAATAAGAGAATAATGGCATCGAAATGCTTTAACGTCGTTGTAATGAGAAATGGATAGAATTTTTAGTCATAAATATTACTTATTATAAATTAGTCAATCATTATAGATATATTAATATAAATTGTGATTCTAATGTGATTTTAGTATATAATATTATAGCTAGATACGTAGATATAGATATTCTAGGTTGTAATGTGATTTCAGTAAATAAAATCGAAACCAATTTATGACAAAATATTAATTTTTAAATATTAGAAAAATAACATTTTTCCCTTGTTCGTCATTCAATCAAATTATCTATTATCTATATATCTATATTATTATTATAATATATAATACGAGACCAATGGCATCAAGATGCTTTGCCGCTTACTTGCAATGAGAAATGGATGGAATAAGTCATAAATACTACTTACAAATTAATCAATCATTATATGTATATTAATATAAATTGTGATTCTAATGTGATTTCGGTATATAATACTACTAGTCATTTGATCCTGATGGACGGTGTAATAATAAAAAATAGTTTGTTAACCATTACTAAAAATAAATAATAATTCATTTAAGTATATTTTATAGAAAATTGAGTATATACATTTATTTTGAAATAAGTTAATAGTTAAATAATTAAATAAAAGAATAAAATATGAATGTGTCATTCTATTTTATATCTTATTTTGAATATCATGGTTGTAAGATTGAAAATTCTCAAGTGACCTTCAACTAATAGTAAAGAGTTTATTTTATGAAAATTTTACACATTTCAAAAGTTAAAATTGTTGAATAAAAAAAGAACAAGTACATAATTTTACTATATCATTAGCCATTATAAGGATGACATGGGTATCCATGAGAGAAGGACGTGTCTTCCGTCCTCATTTAGAATTTTGCCTCTCATCTCATCACATCCCTATTTAGAATTTTGTTAAAAATGAAGGTGTGCTAAGGTTTTATTGATATATATATGTGTGTGTGTGTGCGCACACACACACACACACACATATATATATAAGTGGATATTTGAATCATCTATATAAATGGGAATTGGCAGTTTCATGTGGCCACCACATTCCCTATACCTTTCCCGTTAACAAAGGATTCCCCCTGCTCATTGTGAGTAATCCCACGGATACCACTTTAGTAGTTTTTTTTGTAATCCTTAACCATTTGCATCTTTAACCAAATTAAAATATTTAAATTATAAAAATAAAAAAATATTTTCTAATTAATAAAAATAATAAGTAAATTTAATTTATGTGATTTCAATTACATTTCATTTTCTTATACATCCATTTAGTAAATTAAATTATCAATTTTCAAATATATGTTATAATTGATGTGTTATAATTGGTAAAAAAAATCATAAATAATTCTAATTTATGTCATTTCAATTATTGGAGTAGTGCATCACTTACATAATTATTTTCAATAAAAGTAATGTAATTATTTAATTTTAAAAATTAATAAATAATTAGTATCATTATTAAAGAAATGTAAATTGTGGAAATGATTTTTTTAAAATATTTTAATTTTAAAAAATTGAAGTCTTTTTTTAAAAAAATTAATATGAAAAAATTATGGAATTGATAAGTTTGAATGTTTAAGTTGCAAAATATCAAATATGGTGTAGTTAGATGGGTAGATAGATAGTTTTTCCCTCTTTTTTTTTTTTACTTTTAAAAGCTTTTGATTTGAAGTTAGAAACTTTTTTAAAAAGAGGAAGAATTGAAAAATAGATTGTTGATATAACTGATTAGGAAAGAGATAGATTTAGGAGAAAATATACACTGATTTGTGAAAGAATATGTATGTAAAAATTAACTATGTAAAATGAATGAAGAAAAATTTTCCAACATTTAAGTCGAGGAATGAATTTTAAATTTTTGGTTTGATTTATTAATTTTATGATGGTTTCCAAAAATTATATTTGTGCAAAGGTTACATTTTTTTTCTTCAAATATATGAATATTTTTTTTATGCTTTTTAATTTATTTTTCCTTTTTATTAATAATAGTAAATGTTATAATACCTTTCAATGCAGTGTCAAATATATCAATTATAATATTTTAAGACTTGTAATATGTCGAATGTTTAAAAATTATAGAACTGATAATTGGCATAATATTCACGAGAGAGTATTGTAAATAATAGAGAGATATGGAAGTATAATTAGAAAAAATAATTAATAATTATAATACGAATAAAAATTTAAAAATTTACTTTAAATATAAGTGTCTAGAAAATAGCAGGCATAAATTTCTTAATGAATGACACTTGATAAAACATTCCCTGAAATGAATCTAAATTATAAGTAGTATAGATAGATTAGTAGTATAGATTAGCAATAATTATTGCTAGAATTAACTAGACTAAATTAAAGTGAATAATAAAGATAGAATATAGAAATTGAAAATGTGATATCAAATAAATATATCATATATATTTAATTTGATTTGGGATATAATATGGTATTAAACGTTATATATATATATATATATATATATATATATATATATATATATATAAATTAATTTAAGATTTAAGCGTGGTATCATAATTGAAGTTATTATCAAATTGATTTAAAAATATTACTTAATTGATATTAATTAAGAAACTTTTGGCCAATATCAAATTAAATTTTAAATAAAAAACTGATTGTAATATAACAATAATGACAAATTAAATCTTTGGGATATAAAATGACAGTGATATCCAATTAATATGATAGCAATTAAAGATAACATCAAATCATTGATATCAAATAAAAATGATAGACCAATTGATATTAGTTGCAAATTGTGTATCAATCAATTAGATTTTTTATTGTTTTTTTTATTAGAAGTCTTATTTATTTCTTTTAAATATATGTTGTTCATTATTTTATTTATTTAGTTTTAATTTGAAATTTTATATTTCACTTATATTTGTAAAAATTGTTAGGGTAATTTAATTTTTTATCAAATATATTGCATAAAATGTATTAAAACATAATAAAATGTTGAACATATGTTTGTGTAAATTGTAAAAATATTGTTTTGAATTGAATTAAGTCAAATTTTAGGTAAATAAGTATTATTTGATTTTAATAATATAATCTTTTTCCCATTATATTATAGAGCATTATCAATTTATTCCATTTTTAATTTTTACATGAAAAACTTTTTATTCCTATAAGAAATAGTATAAATGAATATGGATAAATGAGTCTAATATTATGCAAGACCAAAATATAATTATAATGATTCGTTTATCAATTCATTACATAATTCAAGATAAAAAAAAAGAATTAATCATGTTGCCCAAAATATTAAAAAATAAATTTCTAAAAACTATTCTTTAACACTAATTTGATTTACTACCATATAAAATGCATAAAATATAAAATTATAAATATATATTTAATAGTATTGGTATTTAATTTGAATGGTCAC
The DNA here is from genome assembly GCA_030441495.1 of Dalbergia oliveri. Taxonomy (NCBI): domain Eukaryota; kingdom Viridiplantae; phylum Streptophyta; class Magnoliopsida; order Fabales; family Fabaceae; genus Dalbergia; species Dalbergia oliveri. The sequence continues at coordinate 10,718,195 of JAMLFY010000016.1, forward strand.
ATAAACCTATTTCAAAAAGTTAAAATTACACACATAAGAATAATAAATAAAAAATGTTAAAAAGTTGTAAAAATAAAAAAATATTTTCATTTTGTAAATGGGAATATCCATTTAATTGACAATAAGAAACATAAAAAATCAAATCAAATAATATTATGAATCATATAATATAAACACTATAATTCATAACTTATTATTGTAAAATCATGAATCAAATCATGTTTCATGAAAAAAAGGACATTGCAAGAGGAAGAAGCTGTAAAAATGGAGAAGCAAATATGATAGAAAAAGTAAACATAGACATATCATGATGTTTATCCTTTTATGAAGGCACCTTCTTCTCAGAGATGCTTTAGTCAAATGACTTTTACTTTTGATGAGCAAAAAAATAGAAAAAGGTTCTCATATTAGAAAAAGCTCACATATCAATATTGAAGACAATCACAACAATTCAAAAATAATTACAATTTTTTTTCAACTCAATGTATATAGCCGTGACAAAGCACTTGAAAATAGCAATCACTCATAGCAGTAAGACAAAAGCAAAAAACTAAAAGAGATATGTAGATGTGAAATCATTTATTTGCACTTGTAAAAAATAAATATATGTTAGATAAAGAGTAAAATCAAACTAAAATGATTGCAATAAAAGAATACATTATATATATAAATGCAAAGAAGAACATAGACAACAAAAAAATAATACAAAAGAAAGGAAGAAGATGAGTGAGAAGAATTAAGAGGATGACGGTAAAAGAAGGGGAGTATAAAAATTGCAAAGAGAGAGGGAGAGAGACAAATAGAATGAATAAAAATATATGGGTTTGAGGTTCAAAAGATAGGAAAAATAAATATATATTGATTAAAATATTTAAATCATAATTCACTAAATATGCCAATCATATCTCACTTTAAATAGTCCAATATTTTTGTAATTAGAATTAGAATTTAATATTTGATCACAAATATAGAAATTACATTTTTTTAGTACAAATTAGATCAAATCATTATACTAATTGAACATATGTGAAACTGATTACAATTATGAAATTAAAAAAATGGAATGTTAAAATTAGAATTGTAAGGAAATATTTGAAAATTCATTCTTTGATTATTGCAGTACAATTCTACTATTAAATACTGATAATTTTCAATGATATTCTAATGATATATAATAATTATGGTTATGATTTTTTTAAAATTATTAATTATTAAAATTATGAAAATTGTGGGTTCTAAATTACTCTAGAAGCAACATGTGGTAAAACTTTCCATGAAATGAGTTTGAATTATTGGTAGTATAAATAGATAGCTAGATACATAGATATAGATATTCTAGGTATTAATGTGATTTTGATAAATAAAAAAAATTGATTGATGAAAAATATTAATTTTTTAATCTATTATCTATTATTAATTTATAATAAGAGAATAGTGACATCGAAATGCTTTCCTGCATATTTGCAATGAGAAACGGATAGAATTTTTAGTTATAAATACTACTCATAAATCAATCAACCATTATAGATATGTTAATATAAATTGTGATTTTGATGTGATTTTGGTATATAATACTATAGCTAGATATACATATACATAGATATTCTAGGTAGTAATGTGATTTTGGAAAATAAAATCAAAATTGATTTATGACAAAATATTGATTTTGAATATTAAAAAAATAACAGTGTTCTCTTCTTTGTTATTCAATGAAATTATTATTAAATAAAATCAATAAAATTATGTAATAAGAGGATATATTATAGACTATGAAGCACATATATTGACATGGACACAATACAATTATATTAAACACACACCAAACTCAAAAAATTTAGTACAAAGACATGGCATACACACACATATAATTTTTTTATTTTATTGTATGATTTTTTTTGTCATTTTTTTGTCTGAATTTTTTTGTCGTGTTTGTATAACTTTTTTTATATAATTAATTCTTCTTTTTATTTTTTTTATTAACTGAAGAATTTTCAAAATAAAATGACCCAACAACACAGGTCTAACTAAATAACTAGGGTTGTTGATTTTGGGCTCATGTTGATATTAAAATATTGAAAAAAAAACCAATTTGGTCCAAGCTTGTGCACGATGAATTAGAACACTGTCCCACCGTTCCATATCTGAGCTCAAAAATTATTTTTTTAATTGGACATGTACGAACTCATGTCCAACATGTATCGTATAGGTGTTCCAATATGTTCAACATATGGACACACTACCAAGTCAGTGTGCCGTGCTTCTTAGATTATAGATATATTATGATATAAAAAATGAATGTTATAAGCTAAATTCAACTATTCAACCTTAAATATTAAAATTATTATACTAATATATAATAGGAGAATAGTGAATGAGATTTTTTTGGCCTGTTTATAATGACAAATGAATAGTTATTTTTACATGGGTTTTGAACAAAAGTTTTCATAATAAGAGGATAGTGGATAGAATTTTTATATATCATGTGCATGACTAGGTTGATGGTCTATTAAATGCATTCATTTAAAAAAATAAAGGAAAATAAAATAAAAGGTTAAAATGGACAATGAAATGAAATAAATTCACACATTCATTTTTGCAAAGAATCACAACATCATAATTTTTTATTTTTTCAAAAAATTACTTATATATAATATATAATAAGAGAATAGTCACATCAAAATGCTTTCCTCCCTATTTGCAAAGAGAAATGGATAGAATTTTAGTAATAAATAATACTTATAAATTAGTCAATCATTATATGTATATTAATATAAATTTTGATTCTAATGTGATTTTGATATATAATACTATAGCTAGATACATAGATGTAGATATTTTAGGCAGCAATGTGATTTTGGTAAATAAAATCAAAACGACTTATGACAAAATATTAATTTTTTGAATCTATTATCTATTACAATATATAATAAGAGAATATTGTGGCATTGAAATGCTTTCTTCCTATTGCAATGAGAAATAGATAGGATTTTTAGTCATAAATATTTTTTATACATTAGTCAATCATTGTATGTATATTAATATAAATTGTGATTCTAGTGTGATTTCAAATCCTAGATAGGAGTTATTATCCCTTGATATATTTCAAATCCTAGAAAGAGAACTTTAGGTTGAAATAATTTCATTTTTTTAGCTAAAATTACTAACTCATTTTCTTTGATAATATAAATTTTTTCTAAATGTTCAAAATGTTGGCTTATTGATTTTGAAAATACTAAAACATCATCCAAGTATACTAATGTAAATTCTGTAAAAAAATTAAAAATATCATTCATGATATTTTGAAATTCACTTGGGGCATTTTTCAATCCTTGAGGCATAACATTTCATTCATAATATCCAAAAGGTACAACAAATATAGTTTTGTATTTATCTTTATCTTCTAATTGTGTTTGATAATATCATGATTTTATATCAAATTTTGCAAAGATTGCAGCTTTATCATTCTTCCAATTAAATCTCTTTTGTTAGGAATTTGATATCTTACCCATTTTAAAACTTTGTTTAATTTCTTATATTTTATTTTTAATCTTGGAGCTCATCTTTTGAGCTCTGAAGTCATTCATGACATAAAAGTTTGCACAACTCCAATGAGATTTAATAGGTCTTATTAATGCCTTATCAAGATATTCTTAAATATCTTTTTTACAACAATTCAAATATTCTTGATTCATTTTATGGATCTCACTTTTGTTGAAATATTTTTTTCATTAAATCCATCTTCATATGGTGAGCTTATTATGTGTTGTTTTCTATTCCAAAAAGCATTGTGATGCTTTGCACATATATGTTTTTTAAATTTCTGTTGAAAAGCTTTTATTCTATTTTGAATATTTTCACTATTGATTTGTTCTTCAATCTTTTATATTTTATTTCTTCATTTAGCATATTTATATGTTTTTGTTTTCATTTTAGTAAATTAACAGTTGATGTTAGCTCATCTTGAATTATATTTAATTCTTTTTTTTTGTTTGGGGGAGGGGGAGTTTAATAAACTCAAACATAACCTTACTCCTTGCGTTTTGGTAGAAGCCTAGCCATTGTTACCCTAAAAGGATATAACAGAATTAGGAATGGGGTTCCAAAATAATCATTTCTTGCATTTTTTTTTTAGTAATAAAAAAGAGGTTGTGTAACATATTTTATTTTTACAAATTTTGCCTTTTGATAATTTATATTTAACTTGTAAGTTTTTGCATTTGACCCTAGCTAATGATTCTAATGTTTTTTCATAATAGATTATAGGTATTAATCCTTTTTAATGCAATTTGAATCTACTCCCAAATATATTAAGGTTATCAACTCATATGTTTCATTTTGTATTATTCCAATTAAGGTCCTTGCTTGGCTTTTGGTTAATACATTTTTTTTTTGACATTTTGAATAATCACATATTCCTGGCCCATTGCATTCTTCTAACTCTAGAATAGACTCAATATCAGATGAATTTTCTTCTATGATTTCTAGATCAGATCCTTCTTAGAAGCAGATGATTTATATTGATCATTTATTAATATATTTACCAATCCCGCTTTAATCCATCAAAGATGTTTAAATTATTAACCTTTTCTTTAACTTTGTAGTTTTTTGCATAATGAACAACTCTTCCATATTTATAGCATTTTCCCTTAAACCTTTTTGTGTTTTTGTTCACATTTGTATTTTGTTTTTGAGTGGGAGGTTTTGGGTATTTCTAAAAGATTTGTTTCTCCTATATATATGTGACTTGATGGGTGTTGAATCCCAACTTGAAGGATTGCACAATATTGATTTGAGATATATATTTATTTTGAATAAATAATGTTACTAGAAGTGAATGACAATTATATCCAATACAAAGGATAATCATCCCTTGAAGCGAATATGTCCTCATTATTCAAAATTATTCAAAAAATATTATAGAATTACTTCTCTATTTAAGAAGATTTACAAATTCTCATAAGTGAATATATTAAAAGATCATTCCTTGAAGTAAATGAATCTGATTGTTTAAATAACATAATGTGTATGCCAATATGACTTAATATTTAATGTTTCACATTCCTTTAAGTAAATGTATCGTCTAAGCATAATTTTGAGTATTTATAATTCATTAATTTTATAATTTTTGGTATTTATACTTTATTACTCTTATTCTCTTAAAGAGAAAAATATAATTGATTTACTAATTTTGGGTATTTGATTGTATCACAAGATGATAATATATCATGAAATAATCTTATATGCTTTAATGATTAATATATCACAAATAATCTTATATACTTTTGTGATACATGTATACTGCAATTATTAGTGATTTATTTTTGTGAAGTGACTAAATATGAACATATGGGCATAATTGAAAAACCATATCATTCTTTAATTTAATGAATTTTCTTGTACTTCATGTTCTCAAAGTAAAACAATAATAAGGGCACCGCCACTAAATATTGGATTTGAATCTCCTAAATTCCCAAAAGGAATCTAAAGGGATATATGTGGATCAATTTATCCACCATGTGGATCTTTTAGATATTTTATGATATTAATATATGTATCTAAGAAATGGTCACATGTGTGCTTATTATCATCTCGCAACCTAGAGCTTGCTATATTATTTGTGCAAATTAATTTGTTAAGATAATGATTTCTTGATAATCCAATATTCCAATCAAAACTATTTATCTTTATAATTCTAGTGAATTTATTTCTCAACCTTTTAATGCTTGTAGGTCAATGGTATAAATGTGAACATACAATTAATCATGCTCATATATAGAAAGAGTTGGCTAACATAATTAACTTATAAAAGATCTCTAATTCATTGCTAGATTGTTTTCTTATGAAAACAAATCTCCCAATTTGTAGTTAGAAACATACTATTTTATATGTTGCATTACTTATTTATATAAGACCAACAAGTTGCTATTAATTATCTCCCTTACAATTATTTTGGCTTGTAGCCAAATAGTTCTTGTTCAAGAATTTTGCAGGTGCAATATATGTTCCAATTGCCCACCTTATCACTCCAAATGGGATCCCAAAGCAAATTGAGGATATATGTTGGATATGATTCTCCAATATATAAAGGGGTGATGCTTTAATGCTCAATTTATACCTTGATAATTTAATGAAATATTGTTACCCATATTACTGGATAGAATAGAACTGCAAAAGAAAATAAATTGGAATGCATCATTCTTATTTTGTTTCAATCCTCACATAAGATAATGTAAACTAGAAGTTTAAACGTTTATATATTTACAAAAAATAGCAAATGAATTACTAGATGCATTATTTTATGATACAAAAGGATAACTAAAATCTATATATGAGCTGAAAATGCCCCAATCCAAATTGATATTCACATTAGACAATTAGTCAATGTAAAACTCACATGCCAGGAAGCATGTGGTAGACTAGTTAGTTCAAAAAATGAAAACCAATGGAAAAGAAAAGGGATAAAGAGGACAAATGATGTTATGAAGGTAAATAATACTCTTCTTGTTGAAGAAGATGGAGACATTGTAAGCACACTTGTTGCCCAAATTTTTTGATATAATTGTAATGCCAAGAGATGTTCAGGTAAGATATTGAAAATAATGATATCTTAATAAACTATGTCTCTATATGAAAGATATGGAATTGAAGAAATTAATGTTGACAATATATATTTGCAAATAATGTACGCTACACATTATATATGAATATGAGGATCTTGGATCGATTTGATAATGTCAACTATATAAATGATTGGTCAAAATACCCTGATTAACTTGACTCACTTATAAAATATGGTGTCTTTAGACATGTAGTCTGGACACCTGAAGGCATAAACCACGTGAGACACAAATGAGTATCTACATGAGAAAAATATCCATGACATATTCTAAGCTTTCTATATCCGTAAACATATATTATATGTGTTTTTGGGTTATGATCTACCATGTTGTTAATCATATCATTCTTCTATTTTGATCCATTATGTTATTTTATATTGTGTTTATGAAGAATTTTATAACTTGATAATTATAATTGATGTGTAAGTCGATTATTGGGACTCTTGACGAAGTTTCTATAGTTATACAACATCCAAAAAGAGTTTCTTGAGATGAAAGATCTTAAAAGGATAAAATTGTCTCAGCCTACAAATTGAGCATTTATCAAATAGAATATTTGTTTGTTAATCAATACATAAAGAAAACTCTTATGGAGTTTTTATATGGATAAATTCCAACTATTTTTTGCAATTGCATTAACATGCATAATATTCACCAGATTCGCATAAATGCATAGATCAAACACTTTTCTTATTTATGAAAGGAGATATGGTCACATCATGGAGATCCACAAAAGTGGACTATAGCCACTACTCCTTCAAATCATGCAGTGATATATATTGAAATATAGGAAGAAAGTCATAAATGTTTTGGCTAAGGATAATGGATTAACATGTTCATGTGATCAAGTCACCACCCACTCCTTCAGAAAGTGGTGCACAAAATATAGATGCGTTGATTATGAGAGTTTAAGGATTGGTTTGATATTGTTATGGCTCTTAAAAAGCCATAGTAGCATCGTTTGGTACAATAATGTAAAAGTTACTATCCATAAGTAGAAGCCGTATAAGTAGCATTTAGAAAATATATAGTAAAGTTGTCCTCAAAATCTAAAATGGCCATAATGGACATAAAAAATAGAGGGAAAATGTCACGACCCAACTTGATTATAATTAAGGAATCTCATCTCACGTAAGTCTTGTGATTGCTACCGTACTATATGCATACTTCATTCATAAAAACAATTTAAAACATAATCAAGTTCAACTCGAAGTATCACAGTATACTAAAGAACCACCCGTGCTGAAGGTAACACCTACACTAGAGCCGTGTTTAAACAAGTTTTCAGCTCCTAGAACTCTCTTCATATGCATCTGACCATTGAAACTTAACATTCTTCCACGTGCCGAGTTACGATCAAGTCGGCTTGTGAAGAAAATCTTTGAGGTGAAAATAAAAAATTAAAAGCCTTAATTAATAGAAGGATAAAGTTGATTTTTTTAAAAAATTTAAAGATTATATTAGTATTTTGGATTTTTCTTTTGAATTTAAAATAACATGAGCCAATTTTGAAAAGCATCTCATCAAGTACTCTCAAAAGCACTCATGACTTTTAAAAGCCAAGAGTAAAAGCACCAAAGCCTTTTAGCTTGCCAAACAAAAAAATTAAGCCATAACACCCCTATATTGAAGAGCATTTTCAAACCCATCCTAAGTGATACTTCAAAAAAGGGAGAAATACTATACTCTTTATTCCTTAATTAAGGTTTTTATCTGGCTAGATTTTCACTTAATGAGGCAATTCCAAACTATCATTATGAGAATATTGTACTTTTGCTTTTCTTTCACAAGGATTTTTCCCAATGAGTGTGTTTGGAATGAGAAAATGGAAATGAATTGATTTGTAAATCAAATCATTTGTTTGTAATTGATGAAAATTGAGAAAAGAAATGAATTATAATTCTATCAAATTCTATTATTTTAATTTGCAAATCCTTTGATTTTTTATAAGATTTGGATGGAAATGAATTGATTTTAAAACTTACACACTAATCAAATCATCAACTCATTTCCAATTTGAATCATTCCAAACACACAATCTATTCTATTTTAAATATAAACATAGATTTCTAAATCAATTCATTTCCTATTGCATTTTATCATGCCAAACATAAGATTTAACTTAAAAATCAAATCAATTTAAATCAAATCAATTCATTTACTAATTTTAATAATTTCAAACACTACCAAAGTTTTTTACTTGTTATTATTAAAGTTTTAATGAGGCATATCCTTAGGGGATATTTGGTGCATTGCCTACAAGATCCTGATAATCTAGATTACCCTTAGAAATATTACCACTTTTTGAATTAATGGTAATGTTATAATGTAGCATTTGGTAGATGTAGGTAATTTAATTTGCAATGCATATTACTTGGTTTGGTATATCATAAGGATTACTAAGTAACATATGTTTTTACTAGGAAATTAATAATAATAATAATAATAATAATAATAATAATAATAATAATAATAATAATATTATTATTATTATTATTATTATTATTATTATTATTATTAATTATAATTATTATAAGAATTAAAATGGTAATTTTAATTATCATTATTATTATTAATGATTAATAATTCTTAGTTGTTAATTAATAATAATTAATTAATTTTATAACAATTTTAAATTATTTATTAATAATAATGATAATAACACAAGGAGGATTACCACTAGGTGCTAATCTAGGAGGTGATCTCCATTGACACCCCATGGGGTAATCCACATTATTACTAAGATGGTAATGTGGATTATCTTGGTAATTTGGATTGCCAATCACATGATGTAACAAAACAAGGCAATACTTACTAGTAATCCAAATTGATTAGCTCATACCAAATGCTCCTAATAGTCATCTAAGTGAGAGTGTTGTGCAGTATTATTTGAATATGGATGTCTTATATTCAGTTAAGATTTGATTTGATTCAATATAATCTATTATGATATTATTTGATATACTATCTCTCACTTTTGGCTATAAATAGCTTTTTTAGTCTTTTGGCTGCTATAGTATTTTAGACACTCTCAATAATATTACTCTTTATCTTTTTCCATTATTCTCTCAATTAATTATTATTGATTTACAACACTTAAATTTTGTTTTTCGATTGAAACACGCATAAATTTTTTTGTGGCCTAGGAAATATGCTTAAAATTTTAGATATGGACAGAAGTGATATTTGCATACCACCATACTTACACCATATTAGAGGACAAAAAAAGAGTATAGTAAGGGTTTGAAATGTGGAAGGGCAAAATGGAGAGAGAGAAAGAAGAAGATTCTTTCATATACCCTCTCTTCAAAAGTTTTCATTTTTTTCTCTCACCCTTACAAAGAGAACAATCTCACATAGCCAAGCTCTTGTTCGTTGCTCATAGGAAGAAGAAAAGGAGAATAAAGCTCTATTGTCAATCTTCACATATGAAGGCTTAACTCATTCTATTTGATATTTCATGTGTGTTTGTGGTTTATGTTCCAAGACATGGATGATTATTTTTATTTTTTAGAATTTTTTCAGTTACAAAATAAATTGAAAATGTTTCTATTAGAAATTATTTAAAATTATTTATATCGGGTTTGAAGGTATAAACTAACATATCATCAATTTGTCTACCACCACTTTGTAGGTATTTATAACATATTTAAAATTATTAATAACTACTTTGTAACTAAGTAACATAGGTTTACAAGTTACTAATAAAGGATTATAAGATTTTAACAATGATTTACAAGTTTTTTTATAAGGTTTACAAGATTTAAACATGAATTTATAATTTTCTAACACGAATTTACATCTTTCTAACTCTAGTTTTCAATAATAACAGCAAATGTCAACTTTTAACATAGTCATTTTAGATTGTTTTATTGCTAAAAAGTTCTAAAAAATAATAATAACCATCCATGTATAACACACATTTACAAGATTTTAATATGGGTTTACAATATTTTTAGGTAAATTACACTCACCTCCATAAGGTTTGTTAAAATGTAACAAACACATTTTTTGTTTGTACACCTGACATTTACCTCTCCTCAACTACGTAAAAACCCAACACAGCTTTAACACTTACAAAGGAAATTACCTTTATACCTTTTTACTTTTTTCAACCCAAACCTACCTACCCACAAAGTTACCCTCTCTTTCTCGTTTCCCTCCCCACCATGAGCCACCCATTGGCCTAGCTAAGGCGATAGTGGCCCTGAAGAAGAAATTGCATACAGCAAGAAGAGATGTCGCTGAAGGGGTACCTCACAAAGGGGGTGGCTACCTGAAGGGAAGGGCGAAGGGGCAGCTTGCGATGAGCGACGTTCTGAGGGGAGGAGGTTACCTGGCTTTCTGACTCTGGTCGTTGTAGCTGAATGATGGAGGCCTAGGCGGTGGTAAGGCTCGTGAGTCAAGGTTTGGAGGTGCCGAGGCTTCAAGACGGAGGAAGTCTCAGTGGTTATGGTGGATGGGGACCTGAGGGCTCAATGGTGATGATGGTGGCGCGGTCAGACATGGTGGTTGTGGGTTGAGGAAGAGGAAATTGGGGGGCCCAGCCATGGCGGCGGTGGTGACACCCAGTTTATGTTTCTGATTCCTTTTTTTTTATTTGATTTCTGCTACTTTTTTTTTGTTGAGATCTATTGTTTGGGTTTTGATTTGGGAATTGAAATTGTTGTGTATTGAGATGGACTGTTCATGATGATGGATTTGATTTGTGGTTTTGTGGTTATGGATATTGTGCTTGATGGAAGGGATTAGGCTTGATTTGTGGGTTGTTTGTGATCTAGGATGGGGTGAAATTGGGTTTTGCCGGGTCGTGTCCATTGTTCTCTGTCACCGTTGCGCGTAGGGGGAAGACAACTTTTTTCCTTCCGCTCCTGGCTTCTTCCGTCGCGCATAGGAGGATAGAGAGGGTGGGTTGTCATTCTCGATTTCCTAGCTTCATCCTCCGTTCACTGTCGCCGTGGGTGAGTCGTCGGGCTCCTGTGGGGAGTGAACAGAGAGAAAGAGAGGGTAATTTTGTGGCAGTTGGATTGAAAAAAGCAAAAGGGTATAAAGGTAATTTCATTGAGAGTGTTAAAGCTATGTTGGGTTTTTAGGTAGTTAAGGGGGGGGGTAAATATTAGGTGTACAAATAGAGAGGGTGTTTGTTACATTTCAACAAATCTTAGGGGAGGTGAGTGTAATTTACCCATATTTTTATCATGGGTTTATAATATTTTAACATTGGTTTACAAGTTCGTAACACGCATGTACGACTTTCTAACTCATGTTTCCAATAATAATAGCTAATCTCAATTTCCAGAAGCTTATCATTCATGTCTTAGGACATAATCATAAACACATGAAAAATTAAATAGAATAAGCTAAACTTTCATGCGTGAGGATTAATTTTATGTTCTATCAATAAAGTTTGATTCTCCTTCTTCTTCTTCTTCTTTGAGTGACGATGAGTGAGGGCTTGATAAGGTTGTTCTTCTGAAGGGATAAGTGAGAGAAATTGACAAAAGAAAAGAGTGAAAGCTCTTAGAGGGATGGTAGGTGAAAGGAGCTTATTCTTTTCTCTCTTCAGACCCTTACTATACTCTTTTTTATTCTCTAATGTGGTGTAAGTATATGGTGTATGCGTGGTGGTATCAAATATCATTTCTGCCGCCTACCAAGAGAAACAATGGGCCAATAGCCAATGACGTTAACTTCACCTCCCAGTAAAACGGTGTATTATTATTGTCGTTTTACGCAAACCGGACTCCAAAGCCCAGTCCTGAAATCTGAACCGGATATGCTCCGTTACGTGGACTTCAAATGACCTAAAAGCCAGAAAATTGTTCTTAATGACTTTGCTATCCCTTATCCTCATCCAGCTGAGAAGGGTAAAATAGTCTCTGAATATTTTACTGAGGGTCATATTGTCTTTTCATTGTTAAAGTTGGGGACAAAATCGACAACTCGTTAAAATTTCTGTTAATAGAACAGAAATTAGATGGCAAAATCGTCATTCAAGAAAAACACTTTTTCATATCCATGTGGGGACCACCGTCCGTCCCCACCCCACCCACAGCCACATTTTCAATTGGAGAAAAAGAAAAAAATAATTAAATAAAAAGCTTAGAATATTTCCTCTCTCCAAATATTTTAATTACCCTCTCAATATCTAATATTTTCTTTGAATTTTTTAATACAAAAAGTTATAATATTATATTTTTCTTTGGTTTCTTCTCCTTCGTGTTTTTTCTTCTATGGAATTCACACCTTTTCTCTCTCTCATGGCTTCTTCGCAAATCCAAATTTTCTCTCTCATCGCCTCTCTCTCTCTCTAAAACTCCATTGTTTCTCGTTTCTTTTCCGATAAGGTTCGTTCGCATTGCTGGTCTGTGATTGTGTATCCGTTAATATTCCCTTGTGATTCTGTCAAATTATCGTAACGCGGCGAGTTCCTCTTCTTTTTTTTTTCCAATCTTTTTCTTTCTTTCTTTTTTTTCAATTTTCTTTTTCTTCGCGCGGTTTCTTCAATTTCCAATTTTTCTTGTTGCTTTTGTTTCCTCTTGTTCGTAGCTGGTAAGCAAACTGAAATGCAGCTTGAATTATATGATTTTCGGTTTTTTTTTGTTATGATCGGTTTTGTTTTCTGAGATGAGGAGTGAACATTAGCAATGAAAAAAAAATATCTGAGATTCTGTGCGTGGCGTTTTGTTGATATATGATTTTCATTGTTATATTTTTAAAAAAGGCCAGATTTTTTTTTCTTTTCCATATGGATAGATTTATCAAGGTAACTTTTTTTTTTCCTTAAATTTGATTTTTTCTTTCAACTTTATAATTTTACTTAAAAGTTTCTGCATTCTTTGGAATCGATTCTTTGATCTGATTCGCTTGTTAATTTTTATTTTTTGTCACTAGTTTGGCCAATAAATTTTAATTTTGTTGCTGGTTAGGTTTGATTGAGTGGACTTGAGTTGAATAAACTGTTATGATACTGCATAAAAGTTAAGGGTATGTTATTGGCTAAACGTAAAAGCTATGATCGCGTTGTTTGTTAGGATCAGAGTCTTAATGGGAAGATCTGTTTTCTGATGAACCCTCTGTTTGGTTCTTGGTGGTTTGGTTGATTGGGTGAGCATAGAGAATGAAATAATAAAATATTTAAAATTTCTATTGTTGCACTTTCCAAGTACATCCATGCATACATGTACACAGATATTGTTCCCTTGATGTTCAAGGGAGTTAATGATTTTTCAGAAAAGAACTAACCTTTCTTTGTTTTTCTTTTTCTTTTGTTTTTCTTTTCTATGCAGCTTATTTCCCGTTTCCAAATACATGGGCTCAATTTGAAGTCAATGTAATTAGTCAAAATGGATTTACATGGGATATGCAAAAGTCAACCGGAATTCTGAGGTTTGCGACATGTTGATGGATTGCTCGCTGTTTGTAGATCACTTCTACAATGAAAAGTGGATTATTGATGATGTTAGATGCTTCATGCTACATTTGAACACTGTCCCTTGTCTACAAACTAAGTGCCAACACTGTATTGACGGACATCTGTTCATGGAGTCTTTTCCTGTCTCTCTGAAGTTTTATCAGTTGTAGTGTTGTAATTCTAATAATGGAAAGGTTAGCTTTTTTTTTCCCTTAATATTTGTTTTTGTACTGTGGACTTATGTACATTTGCTGGGTTCTCAATTCTGTCAGCAGATTGATTTGTTTCTTTGTCTTTTCGCTTTTAGATACAAAATTTTGAGAGATCTTGGAGATGGTTCAGTGCGGTCATGTATATAAAGCCCGTGATTTGAGAACTTATGAGATTGTAAGCAGCTCTATCTGTATTGGTTCTTTCAACTTCAGTATAGTCGTCTAAATCTGTCCTTTTACCAATTATGTATAAAATATCCTTCAATGTTTTGTAACTTGGAAGCAAATTTTCATGCTTTCTAAGAATAAATTCTTCTATTATTCTGGTGTTTCTACTGAATAGCTTAAGCATAAGGATAAATGTGTATATAAGGTTGAATTTTCTCTCTATAGTTTTCTGTAGGTTGGACCATGTTACATTTGGGTAGAACATTGCATTTTCTGATGTTACATTTTGGAATATCTTCTGGTCTTATACTCTTTATTTTTGTCTATTAGGTTGCTGTCAAAAGGTTGAAAAGAAAGTTTTGTTTCTGGGAAGAATACACAAATTTAAGAGAAGTTAAGGTATATGCGCTATATTAATTTTTTGTAGTTATAAGGTGGTTTTAATTCATTTCTGGAACTGTAATAAAGACTATGTTTAAATGTTCATGTTATGTGCATTGCATTCTCTTTGCAGGCCCTACGTAAAATGAATCACCCGAATATCATAAAGTTGAAAGAGGTTGTGAGGGAGAATAATGAACTGTTTTTCATTTTTGAATACATGGTAAATAAACTCTTATTCTTTGTTGCTTATATCTGTATGATTTATCTGCTGTATTATGTGTCCGATCATGTTGAGTGATTTATTTACTTATTTTGTAACACTAAACTAGTGAAATTTAAAAGTGATGTATTGTTGTTTTGTTTGGAAAAGTTAAAGGAATAAAATTTGGGATAGAAAAGAGGAGTAACAAATAGGAGGAAATGATATTGTCCAAGAAATGTTCTTTTATTAAAAATTACTAAAAATTCAGACAATTGAAGATAAAACAGAGATGATGAATGAATTACCTAAGCAAGCACTGATACCCTGCTGTACTTCCATTAACTAAATCAATATTAATAGACAAGAAGTACGAGGCTAGGAAATGCCTTGCATATTATTCTTTGCCAGTAAATGCAGTAGTGTTACATGGCTCTCATTGCTACAAGCATATTTACCGGAAGAATGGTGAACTCGTATGTAATTTATCCAACATCATAGAGTATTTAACTAAAGCTTAGAAGGAGGACTGTATTGCTGTTTGCTTTATCAGCTGTGCCTGACACTGGATTTCATCTTTTCAGGATTGTAATCTTTATCAATTAATAAAAGAGAGAAAAGCCCTTTTCAGAGGAAGAGATACGACGCTTTATGACTCAAGTTCTACAAGGACTTAGTCACATACACAAAAAAAGATTCTTTCATCGGGATTTAAAACCTGGTAAGCCATGTTACTCCATTAATCCATTTTGTGAACTTTTTGTGGTACAGTTTTTGATCTAGCCAAGATGTTTTCTCCTGTACAGAGAATTTGCTGGTGACAAATGATGTTATTAAAATTGCTGATTTTGGACTTGCTAGAGAAGTATCATCAATGCCTCCTTACACTCAATATGTTTCTACCCGGTGGTGAGTCATATCCATTCATGTCATCTTTGTTAGTTTTTTTTTTTTTGTTTCCCACACGTGTCATATTTTATGGACTGTTGTTAGAACCTCTTATTTTAAAAGTTATTTTTTTATCATGGTCATGATCATTATCAACTTTATCTCATTTTATGTCCTGGGAATTCAGGTACCGAGCGCCAGAAGTTTTGTTGCAATCCCCATGTTATACTCCTGCTGTTGGTAGGCTTTTGTCTGCTTTTAAATTTAATATTTCTTCTTTTTTGTTTCAATAAAAGAAGAAATTTCATTAACAAGAAGAGATTTCTTTTAAATTTAAAATTTCTTATTTAATTTGTTTTAGCTATTTTTTGTTTCTTATCTAGATGGTTTGATAGTGTATTGGAGTTAATTTTTGGGAGCCATCAGAGTGACATTGGAGGAAGAAGTTTCAATTTGTAATTTCTGCCTCAATCTGGTTTTGGCAGGCAGAACCACTTCTGGGGTCTCTGAAAAAACTAACCTAGACACTATTAGCAGGGGATAATTAGTTGTGCCTAGCTCTCTGTCCTTATATTGTCAAGGATGACTTATTCTGGAGTGTTTTTCTTTAATTTACTGTTTTATTTGATTCATAGAGGCCAAAGGGCAAATATACCTCTAGTAATATGTAAGAAACCACACAAAGATAGGAAAGAGAACAAAGAAGTGTGTATATTACTCACTCCCAAGATTAATAATGAGGGTGATATCAGCTTAGATAGAAGAAGAAAATGGTATGGAAATGCATAAACAGAAAGAACAAGTGTGGAACACTAAGCAGCCCTTTCTCCAGCCTTATCCCAAATGATTGCCTACCTCATTGCTCAGTCCTGACTCACACCCAAACAAATAACCTCTTTCCCACCAACAAACGCGCAAAGCAACTCAAAGAGTTAGTTATGCTGACCTCGGCCTACAAAATCACAATACTGGCCCTACCCTGAATTCCCTACAATGTCCCTATATTTTTTTCTTTGATACGCTTTGATCACCCAGGTGTTTGGTCTCTCACATAATAAGAAGCCTATTAGGCTATTAGCTGTAGTTGGGAGGCAAGAAAAGTATGAGAAGTGAAGAGAGAAGTTGCCATCTGTGAGCTATTTTGACAGTCATTGTGCCAGCCTCAGCTATGGCTTTCATGATGACTGCCAGCCTGCCATTGATAACACTCAGACAAAGACAAATGTTCAGGATCAAATTAAGTCGAGTTACTTCATTTTAATTTATGATAAAGTAAAGTGTCACTTTCTCTTGCTTTGAATTTACATACATCCCTAAATGTATGAATTGACTTCCGGTGCATACTAATGGGGAAAATTACATTGGTGTTTATATATTATGTGGTCAAACTAGTTTGCCATTTATGCTTTCACTCAGAGATGACATCATTCTTGTTCTTCTTCTTGAGGTGGTTAATAACAAATAGAAATTATTTGCAGACATGTGGGCAGTTGGTGCTATATTAGCTGAGCTATTTACTTTGACCCCTATATTTCCTGGTGAAAGGTATCTTACTTTCCCATAATTAATGTCTTTGGTCTTTGTTCTCAAGAGGTGTAAGTGATGATGACAACTCATTGGACTTGTGCTGTTTCACTATGTTGTTTTTTGTTCTTTTATGGAGCTTCGCACTGGTTTCACCTTCAGTACATTGAAACATTTGGTTGAAGCATAGCAATGAAATAAGATTCAGGATTTTGATAACTAATTTACTTAGGGCCAAGATTGTTTATGTGGCTTCATTATGTCTTAATTTATTATCAGATGCATTTTAATTGAAAATGTGCGGTGGATGTGGAAGGTATTTCTGTGCTGATGTATTTGTTTTCAACCATTTCTTTGGTCTGTGTACATCTCTCTTTATAAAGAACAATGTCTATTTTGTTCTTGCCTCTCTCTAAGGAACCTCTCCTTTCAGATATGTACTAATCTGTGAGACATTTATATTCAAGAGATTGCTATTAGTAGTTAAATTCAAAACATTCTGATTTGTTGCCTTTTTCTCACTGTTTAGGGTGTGTTTAGTTAGAGGGTAAAAGCGGGGATAAAATTTCCATGAATGAGTTTTTTCATATATAATTTTACAGATGAAGTTCATCCATGGAAAATTTAGCCCCACTTTTACCTCCAAACCAACCACACCCTAAGTTGTAGTTGATATTGATATCTAAACTGGAAACTTATTCAAAACAATGAAACTCTTTTTCCTCCATTGACAGTGAAATAGATCAACTGTACAAAATACATCGTGTTCTTGGTACGCCAGATTTAACTGCTTTCCCCATAGGGGCAAACAACTCTCGGCTATTGGACCTTGTAGGTCATGAATTTGTAAGTGGTCATGTAACAGGATTCTGGTTGTGTAATATTACGTAGTAATCATCTTTCAATTTCATCACTATTTCCTGTATTCTTAATTACCCTGATGCTTGGGTAGGTTGCACCTATGAAGCTTTCTCATATCATTCCAAATGCTAGTTTGGAAGCTATAGATTTGATCACGGTACTTTCTGGTCACTTGAATTTGTCTGGCTAAATATCACTATCAAAATTTATTACTGGTTGTAAATAGTGCTATCCATTAATATCTGCTGCATTGCAAATTCTCTAGCAACTTTTATCATGGGACCCATCGAGAAGGCCAGATGCAGATCAGTCATTGCAACATCCCTTTTTCAATGTAACTTTTTTGTATGAATTCTATTCTATTTTACTTTGTGTGTTCATTTTACTAATATCTACCGCACAGGTGGATACATGGGTTCCTTGTCCACTCCGTGATCCACTTGAGTTGAAGCTGAGTAGCAAGAGTGAGGGCATTTTTGTTTTCTTTCTGTCTTATATCCTTCCTTCAAACCATTTTGTTTTGTTAGATTGCTTCCATGTTCGACTAATTGCATTGCGGAAGATATCTGTCCCTATTGTTTATTGCTTTCCTCCTCCTCTATTTACAGGGGCAAAGCCAAATCTTGAGCTGAAACTGCAGGATTTTGGGCCTGATCCTGATGATTGCTTTCTTGGCTTGACATTAGCTTTAAATCCCAGTGTTTCAAACTTGGGTACATACTATCCTAACTATTGATTTAACTGTAGTAAAAGTAATTTATAACAGACCAGTTGGCATAAGTATTTCTTTTTGATCTCCCACTTTTAATATAGTAGTATGTTTGGTATTGTGGTCTGTTTTTGCAATGGAAAGAATCCCATACTTCTGTTATTGTCTGATTTGCATAACACAAAATTACCTCGTTTCTCAAGATTTGTACTGGCTGCTTGATCAATGTGCCATTACAAGTTACATTTGGTTTTTCTGTAAATTAAAATATAGCCAGGTTCATGTTGTCCCTTCATGGTAGGCTAAATAAATGTACACACAGATTGAAAGTAGAAGTTCTATCCAATATGAAACATATTTTTATTTTTTTTTCCATTTCATTTTACTTTTTTAATTTCTATTTCTCTTTTAGCAAGGAAATAGTCTTGAAGTCCTAGTATGTCATAAAATGCTAGGAGCCAATTGCAGGGGATGGGACTTTGATTCTGATGTTGGGTTTATATGGCCTTTGGCCTTCCCACGACAAATGACTAGCTTTAGTGGTGTGGTTCTCCCAAAATTTGTATCAATTGGAATCAGAGCCTTCCTGTGTTGGCTGTTTTCTGAATGACACTGACCTCTTTCTTTGAGATGTTTGGGCTTTTCCAACATTTCTCTTCACTTGTTACACTTGGCAACTTTTTGGCCTTATTTTTCCAAAATTTTTCTTGATTTCTCCTTCAAGTTTTAAATAGTAGACATGCCTGACCATTTAATATTATCCCTTTCTGTAGATGTGGTCCAAAACGTGTCTCACGGTATGAGAGAGGTTGGTACACAATGCTGTAATTCAGCAGCATTGCATATTCTAGTTTTATGTTTTGAAATCCTAATGAGAGCTATTTAACTAAATTCTGACTTAATGCAATGCAACAAAATGCAGAATGTGCTCTTTTGCTCGGATTTTAACGATCATTCAGACCGGTCAGGTAATTTAGTTTCTTACCTCCTATTTTCAATGCTAAATACTCTCTCATAACTGGGTCAGCTTTAAAGGGGTAGCTTTTAACTGTCACCGAAACTTTGGGGGAAACCAAATTAGGTGGTCATAATGATACCTGACACTATCCTATACCAAATGAGTAATGGCTTAGTTTTTGTTAGAACATACTGGATTTCCCTTGAACTAAACATGCCAAACAATATGTTGTTTAATTCATGTAGTCGAATCCACTTAGTGAAAAAGTCTTGGTTGTTATAAATATGCCAAACACAACTCTGCTCAGTTCTAACAATATGATGCCACAAATTCCGTGTAAGAACCTGTTTCTCTTTATAAATGTCATTAAGAATGTTCTAGATAACTAAGCAGCAATGTGGTGAAAGTGTCAATTGTTTGGTCGTTTTGTATAAACCGTTCACCAAACAAAAGTCGAACTTGGAGTGGAAGTGTCAATTGTTCGGTTATTGTTTTCGGAGATTTTTCTTTTAACTTTTACTTTCTATTTACTTGATAATAATGAGATATGGTTTTTGTGTTATCTAGTATTTTGGACAGTATTATCTCCTGATCAAATGGAATTCACAACTCAGTGGAGACTTCATTGTCATTGTCATACAGGTAAGTTCTTGCATATACCGTTTTTCCTCATCCAGTATAAACAGTGCCGTTGCCTTTTGGTGCTTGCTTTTGATATTGTAGTCTTAGTTATGCTTTGAGGTATAAATGTTGACAATGTTGATCATAAGGTAAAGTAGAATCAAGACTAAATTTGTGATTTTTAAAAATGAGTAAAAGATAATTGCGGATCAGTTTTTCAGTGTAATGTACTAAAAGAAAAACTTAATTACCTTGAAGAGGTTGCATATCGTAGAATGGTAAAATGGATTTAACTATTCTCGTTCGGGTAAGCAAACAATTCAGCTCAAGAGCTAATTCCATTTGAAGGATATGAAATAATGTGTGAGATGGATAAAATTTATGTTAAATTGCATATTTTCACATCAACTTTCATGTTTTGGCGAACTGCCGCCGAAGATTTATCTTAGCGAAATACCAATAGAAACTTTGAGTATTTAGTAACTCAGTTTTTTTTTTTAATTACTAGTGTATCGATAAGCAGTTCCACATTTTTAAAATTTAATATGATTTTTATTAAAAAATTAATTTAAATATATAAGTAATATGAAAAAAATATTTGAAAATGTTGTATAGTTTTATATGTAGTGATACAAGTTATATGAATTTGATTATGATGTTTGTTGAAATATATATGTGGACTTGAAAAAAAAATTAATACAATTTAGAGACACAAAGGTAGTTACCAACACAATTCTCTTTATATATAATATATTGTATAGTTGTTTCCAGAAATATGCTTCCTAGCATAATGAGAAGTGAACTTATATTGAGAAATCATTGCCGCAAAAACTCGTGAATTGTAAAATTTTTAAGCTTCAAACTGATGAAAATTACAAAAAGTCTTTTATTACTTTGCAAATAGTCATGATGATTTACTGATTCATCTTAAATAATAAATTTCTTGTGAACTACCAAGTTGAGGCTAAGTCGCCTGTGAAAACATTGCCACCTGAAGACCAGCAATACAAAATTGAGCAGAGCTTCTTTTTTTGGCTTTTTTCATGGACGATTCTTATTTTTTTTTAAATGCAATGAAATTGAAATTGTTTGTGATAGTACTTTTATTTAAAACTTTTTTATGATAGTTATCTTTTCATTGAAAATAAAACGCAACCTTCTTTCTTTGGTGGCTAGAAAACGCAAACTAAAATTACATATTCACGAGATCGGAGAGGAGAGTGAAAGAGCATTATTGAGTAGGGAAGTTTCGAGTACTACAAGGCAGTTATTAATTTGACAAGTGCATATGGAAGTGGCACTAATGATGGAAGTGGAGTCATCAACTCCGAAGAGATAAATGGGTTTCTCGTTTGCCCTTAGGCATTTTCACTGTGATTGGAATGAAAAGATGAGATGGAATTGTCTTTAGATTTGAATTTAAAAAATTTAGTTATATATTAAAAAATGAACTAAATTCTCTATATTGACTCTTCGTTAATAAAACATCATAATAGCATTTAGAGGTATTATTGTAGTTATTATCAATTTTTAACCTTAATTCTAGGGGCAAATTATACCTATTTGGGTTTAGTTTGCTTTATGAATTTAATATTCATGCATGTTAATATAAAAATGTTTTCCACTGATATTTAGTTATATATTATGACATTGTAAGAATTGTTTGATTATCAACTATTCATTATATAAATAAAAGTATGTGATTGGATAATAGTGGGAAATTCTTCTACATTGGTGTTGCATTGAAATTAATTTTCTAGTTCTTATCTTCCAAAGATTTCATTTTGAGAACAGCAAAGGTTCAAATGACATTCATTCAAGAATTTTAATAAAATTACTGCATAAACTAACATATGAAAGTGGCTGCCTAGCAACTTTTCTTAATGGAAGGTATTTCTTAGAATATAAAACCACGTACCAAAAGTATCCTATTCAGTTGTCTTTTTCCCCGTTATCTATTCGACGCGTGTTTTCAAAAGAGAAAAGCTTTTTGCACAGTTGCTTCTGTTGTGCCCTATTTTTATTTTTTATTATTGGATGCACTTGAACTACAATGCTATAATCGTTGTACACAAGTCGTTTGCAGGTGTGCAAATAGCATAGTAGACCTAGATAAGCAATCGTGTGATACTTTTTTCATTTTATGTCATTTTTAAGAAAGTTGTTCGGTTCATAATATTTCACGTGCTCTCATATCTATGAAAAACTTATGGATAACTTTTCAATTTTACCTATCTCAATTTATATTTAACTGCAAAACGTAGTGGAACACTCAGAGAGTAATGTAATTAGAAGTTGAAAATTGAGTATGGTATTTAGATAAGATTTCATAAATGATCCTTGTTTTAAGGTTTCTTGCTACACTTGATCCTAAAGTGACATAAAATAGAGTTATGATATATCTCTCTAATAATCAACCTTCTCCGAATTCTCAGAAGTTCACTCACAGTAGCATGGATTGGAATTTACACAACATCCAATGACTAATTAATATACGTGAATGAGATTTTGATATATGAGGATTTTTAGGCAAATCAGTTAGGAGGATTTATCATCTCTGAAAAAATAAAATGGATCAAATGGAATATTTATTCGGATAGATATGTCTTGTTCTATAGGCATAGATACATGATTTGTCGTTTCCTTTCTTTTGTTGTCTTGTCCCCATGACAGCTCGGTTCAACATACGACAATTGGAGTTCCCCAGTCAGCAGGGTTTTCCTTTCAGCCTATGCAGCCTAACATCTTAAGTACACCATTTTTGGCTCTGTCTTCTCCATTCAGCGCGGGCACTGCCTATGAATGATTATTTGAATTATGAACAATGCAGTATGATCTTGAATCTGGATAATGCACATATTGGTTTTCATTTAGCTAATATATTGTACAGCTCTGTGTAGCACTAAAATAGTTTTATCATTATCATGAAATAGAATGTAAGTAATGAGCAAAGTCTATAAGGATATAAGATACTTGACTCCATTCCTTAACTTGTAATACTGAATTCAAACATGATATTCCCAGAATTTGAATAGAGAATATGAAGACATGAAGGTTGATAACTTTCTTTGTCTGCCCTTATTTTTTGCTTGAATTTTTTAGGTTGTTCATGAATATTCTTTTTACGCATGTTTGGAAACATCAACAGAGTTTTTTTTTTTTTTTAAAGGAAAAAAGCTAATTTCAAAGAAATGACGTGTTTGGTAAGAATGTGAAATACATTATAATAAGTTAATAATTTTTAGGAAAAATTGTACTTTACTCAAGAATTATTGGCTTTGTGCCCTCTACCTTCAAAATGTTTAGAACGTGCAAATCACCTTCTCATGTGTCTTATTTGTGCAAATAGGCCCTTTTTGTTAAATGGTGACATCCAACATTTTGCTATTCAGCAGGATATTCCACTTATGGTTCTACTAATTCCACTCAATAAATTTATCCAATGCTAGTAAAATGTATGTCAAATGGGACATCCACCTCCTGATGTTAAAATATCATTTTCTTGTATGGTGTTACAATGTAATATTTCATATCATTTCTATATCAGTTTTCATTTTCAGTTTTCAGTATTTTCTTTATAAAATCTAGAAAATTGAAAACAAAAACTGAAATCAAACATACCCTAAAATTTCCTGCTGGATAATATCTCAGTTTAAGAATACGTTCATGTATGAGGAATATAAGTGAGAGTTACCTGCTGACAATTCCACTTGTTGAGCCACTGTGGACAATATGCTCTCTACCTCTCCCATCATTCCATGTTGAGTATATAGCTCATCTAACCCAGAGAAAGCAACACTCATCTAAGAATTCCCTTTGATTGAGATCCTTAAGCTGTTACCAAGTGATGCATTTGTTGCTAACCACTAGGTTACCACAGATCAATAATAACCTCTACTCCCTTGTGCGTCCTTCATCAGTAGTACATAAAGTTGATGTGATAGGATCTGATAGATTCTTCTCCTTCTACAGATCAACACCAATGCCACCGCTATGCCTCCCTCTCATTCTCCATTCCTAGACCAGGCTTCCACTTCAAACTTGTAAATTTCGTGCATGAAAGTTTGGTTTCAATGAGGTTGACAATGCCTGGTTCTGTTGCCACTCAATCTCCGTGTTCTTCATTTCATTCATCACATCATTCAGACTGCTTTTAGTTGCTAGTAGTATCTGTTTAGATAAATTAGCGATAAACTTTTCCTTTCATAGCCTCATCCACTTATTACCCTTGAGCCCTTCTTTAGTATTCTTATTTTCGGCTTCCTTATTTTCACATGATGCTACTAGCATGATCCCAACATGGGACAATCGATTATCAATGATTTCTCTGAGATGATATACCATATGTACCTTGATAGTCCATTTAGCTGCCTGCACTCCCACCACAAGTGTAGCAAAAATTGGGAAAACACTCATATTTAAAGAAGAACCGTTGTGGTTGAGATGTTATTGGAACTCAAACGTGCATGATCCTCCTACGAGTGGCTTTCTTATGTTCAACATGACGCGAACCCTTAGGTTATCTCCATTGATACATACAACCACTACGTACTGTCAGGAGCATTTGTTTCATGGTGTAGTAATCTATTCTCAGGAATGATTTGTGTCCATATTTGTTAGTTTTAGTGAGATTTCATTGACTACAAATCCTAAAATATCCCTAAATAATAATGATAATAATACTATTAAAGGTGTTAGGGATATTTTGAAAATTATAATATATATTCCAAAAAATATGTATTATAAGCAAACGAGTTTTAAATTTATTTCTAAAAGTTTTAATGCTAAACAAACAAAATTTTCAAAT
Organism: Dalbergia oliveri; assembly: GCA_030441495.1. Lineage (NCBI taxonomy): Eukaryota > Viridiplantae > Streptophyta > Magnoliopsida > Fabales > Fabaceae > Dalbergia > Dalbergia oliveri. The sequence continues at coordinate 10,743,557 of JAMLFY010000016.1, forward strand.
CTTGAAATAATCGTCCAGTCAATGTTTACCTCTTCCGTAGACATTTCTAAAGCAGCTCCGATTCTCTCTTCCATGTCTTGGTCATGGACTCCTCCAGAAGATCCGTTACCGTAGGTGAAGGAAAGTTATGATGGTCTTCCCTTATCGCGGTCTTTCTTACTGTAGAATTAAAAGAGCAAAAGACATTATCTCCTACTTTTCTGAGCTTAGCCCCCTTCATTATTCGTACTAGATCAGTCACCAAAAGGACGAACAGAGATCGCGCGCTACAAGAAAAACATCTATTAGCGATCGAAAAATTGGTTGCTACTTCTACTAAATTAGTCACTAAAACTTTTACCGACCGATTTAGTTACTGAAAATGGTTATTCTAAATGTTTAGCGACGAGAAAAGCGAGCATAGTCTTGGTCTGATTTACATATGATGATATTTCTTTTCTATTCTTTCAAATATTCTCCATATCCTTTCTCAATCTGAATACAAATATTTCCTTTATATTTTCTTTAATTTCCATTTATTGATGTTATAATTATCTTGTATCAATACAAATTAAATAAGGATATTTATCCATTAATCACATGCAAATTGGTGCATGTGATTATTTTGGCTAATAATAAAAAACATCACTTTTCGTATATTTAAATAATTTTTAAAAAATGATTTGAAATTAAAAAAAAAATCAGATTTCAGCTTTTTTGAAGTTAAAATAAGTAGCTTCAAAAAAAATCAGTTTTGAACTTTATCAATTATATATAAAATTTAGTTTTCATAATCACTTTTTTCAAAATCTGAAACACACCCATATATTTCTTACTAGACTAAAAGTTGGTCCTTGACTGATATTGTGTGGGACAAATTGATCTCTCAAAATTTAAAAATTTCCATGTGATCGCTCACCAAAGGGACACATTTTAGTCCATTTGCTAACTCGATATTTCATCACTTAACAAAAATGTACATATGACTTGTTAAATTAATGATGCGGCTCCCTTAAATCCCATGATAACACGATAACACAAACAATGTTTTCACTTGAGATGTGTGAAAGTGAAAGGAAAAGCTAGCAGATAATGAGGGAGATTGGTGTTTGAGGAAGTATAAATGCGGTTACCAGAGGAAAATATTAAAATGTGGTCATTTTGATTTAAGAGATTAATATGTCATTATTGTGGACCTTAACAGAAAGAGATATCAATAATTTAATGGCCTGTGTGTATTTTTTCATTAAGTATAGGAATAATAAGTTAGTCGAGACACTAAAATGTTCTCTTTCATATAAAGTTATAGTCCAATGGAAACTTCTAAATTTTAAGGGACCAATTTGTCTCTAATAATATTAAATATAGAGATCAACTTAGAGTTTTTAGTCTTCTAAACGGTAACGCTCAAAATTTCAATTTATCAAAATTAATTGAATTAATTAATTCTTAGAACAAGTCTTAAATAATTAAAACACAAATGTAATACAAATATTGGGAGAAAATACATTATTTTCGTATACCCTATAATATAACATAATATATGTAGTTATCCATTAATATAGAGATGCACTTTATACTGAACAAATCACTGAATTTGACTCATCAGCGCACTTTACGACCAATTTTGTTTTCTAAATGAAAAATAGGGTAGTTTATTTTTCAGTCGCAAAATGGGTAAGTAATTTCGATTTAACGGCCGCAAACTTTCAGTCCACAACTATTCATTTGTTGTTCTAAATTGGTTACTAAATTGAGCTATTGTGTGAGCTATTATTTTCAGTCAGTGAATCTTTTGCTATTTGATTAATTTCCAGTAGTGAGATCAAATTGGTAGTGATTGAGAACTTCTATGTCACCGTCGACAAACCGGCCCTACATCAAGTCCCATTAGGCCATTATCATGATGATACTCTCCTCAAATTTGTCACCAAACGAAAAAACTAGGGGAGCAAGCTTACAATAAGAGAGACTTCGAATGAAATAGACACAAAAAATCTAAACCTTGCTGAAATAATTTTTTGCTGTAACTATACTTTGAATTTGGTATTATTATTTAATTAAATGGTTATGTAATTCTTTATTATTTTTCAATTTTAATATTAATATTAATTTTAAATTTTTAAATTTTTATTTTTTCGAGATTTACATGAAGAGTTGGATAATGAAAATGGGGTGACAGAAACATAGAGTGAGAGGCATTCTTCCTCGCCCGCATTCTGCGATGGTGCCATCTCCAATCGTAGCCGGATTTTTCTTTCTTTCTTTTTCGTTTTTGTCCCCTTGGATTATAGGTTTTTAACACGTATTATTTTAAGACTAATTGCTCATGCACTTCCCAAGTAATAGCCATTTCTAGCACACCCTAATATGGCACTAACCCAGTTTAAGTCTTATCGAGTTAAACATGTTCTAATTGTTAAGCTTTTTCGAGTAAAGCTTACGAAACTCCAAACCTTGATGACTCAAGATATAATTTTATTGATAAAATGAATTCCTCAACAATTCATAACCTTACTATACCTATTTAAACTTCAATAAACACCTACTTTTCTACGTAACTAACTGAATCCTAACTCTAGATAAGATAACTTAAATTTAAAAGATCAAACTGATCCTAACTGAGACTAAGATAAGATAACCAAAGCTACTAACTAACTACTAAATAATAGGGATAAGATTATGCACATAATCAATAACCCAACAGGAGGTCCTTTCACACAAGGCCCCACTAGCTGCTGCTTATGGTTTGTATCGCTAATTAACAACAAATTAATCAAGTTATGATGCTAAACTATAACAAAATTTAATTAAGGCTGGTTGCGGTTCTGATAATCATCAGACTAGGTCTTCGGATAGATACATTGCCAAAGTGAATCGCGTGGTTATGGTAAACCATATTTTGGGAAAAGTAGATATGGACGCACTTATTTATTATTTTGTTAGTAAGATTTCTTTATTATTGAGCACCGTTGTCCAATGAACATTTGCCAATGTTTGATAGTTACTACCTTATTCCTCTCCCTGAAAATGAAAATTGCTTATCATTGCGTACACTCAACTCTTGTTGATATTTCACTTTAATTTTTATAAATATTTTTAATAATGACATAAAATATTTTTATATTTAAGTTATATATTAATATTTTGAACATATCAAAATTATTTATATAACATTGTCATATGAAAAAGTAAATTATTTCACATATAGATATATCTTGATTTTTATTATTTTTATATATAGTCCATTTTATTTGTCATTTTCTTGTCATCATTGTCTATAAAAATTTAATAGAACTAAATTATGTGTGTTGACTTTTGTTATTGGATTTTTTAAATTTCTCACATTTTTAATAGGATTTAGTTTTAATTCATTATCAATAAAAGATATCCCACACATATTCAATTATGTGTTGTTATATCAATATTTAACCTTTATTATGATTTCCTTAAAAATCTTATACATAATCAAATAAAATATAATTTTAGTTAACAATATAAAATAAAGACTTTAATTTTAATACACTAACAATGTAAAATTATGATAATGAGTAGTTATTTTCTATATTTATCACTTTAGTGAAATTATATTTTTTTGGGATGAATCAAGGGTATCTACTATTAGAAGCTTGTCTTGGCCATGAAATTATCTCCATATATACTGTCAGAAATTGAACCCCTAACTAATACTTAAGAAACTTGCTAGCTACTAACTGTGCTAGGCTTCATGGTTAGTAAAATTATATTAGTTAATAGTGTAAAATTAGTTTTACTGTCTGTACATAAAAAGCAAATTCTAATTAAAATTTGTACTTATAATAAAGATACACACGAGAATGCTAAATCTGAAGAAAATCTGGCATGAGACCACAAGACGGATATTGATAACATAAGAAATTAGGATCCTTGAGCAAAGGGAGCGAGGGAACATGAATGACAAATCCTCGATAACCAACAAATCTTTTCATTGTCAACGAAAGCATGAAGGAAAGAATAAAATATGGCTCAGCATGTATATTGTGGAATTCGTAGTTGTCTCAACTCTCAATTCTACAGGTTTTGACTAAATATATCGTGAGTGATGAAAAATCAGACAAACTGAAAAATCGTAGCTACAATTGATTAATTGTCTTTGTTTTCACTTCATCTCCTAGGTGGAGCGGAATACCAAACTTGGATTATCGTTAATTTAATATCAAAAGCAAGTAATTGAAGGCCGAGTCTAAGAGTCTAGCGTTTGTTTCAAGTTTATTCGTGGAATAATTGCTTCTAAATGATTTATTTCTATGTTTGTTATAAGTTTTATAAAATTATTCTATGATATCAATTATTCCCAAGAAACGGATATTTTCATATTTTGAACAGATTTCATTTTTATGATAGATGGCGGTGTTGGGAAAAATGTCGTTTCTCCTCTTGAGAACCACCCTATGATGTTTTTCCCAACAAGTGGTATTATAACTCATGGTTTGGTAGGATATTTTCTTAATATGCTATGTGGTTGCAACATTGTCTGGTTTTCCATGTTAGAAAAGAAGTATGATACTTGGTTGAAAATTATCACTGGTTGGTTGCTAGAAAGTGTGATACTTGTGTGAGTGTTGTGGAAAGATTTTGGGTAGGAAAGACTTGATACTTAAGTTGTCAGTTGTGACTCACCTCTTTTCCTGGGTACCTTGTGCATAGTTTACATTGACTTATACTTTTCCAGTAGTATAGTTGGATAGAGGAATTGATGGTTTTGGCTTGTGGTAAATACAAATCAAGGATGTTGTGATACAATTAGAATTACATAATTGCAGGTCCATAGTTGCACACAGCCATTGATTGATGTTTCTGCAAGATGTATGGTGGGATTATACAAGTGCTACTAGCAAATCCAAGTTGCATATGAGCATTGGTTGGCATTGATGAAAGGTGTGTGGTGTGATTATGTTAATGGCTAAAGAACTTTAGGAAAAAGCCAACATGGAAAAAGCCAATCATAGTTCAGCAAGGTTTCGACATGTGCCTAGGTAAAATTCTTGGAATTGCTCCATTTTAAGTGAATATTCTTTTTATGATGGAGTATGATTATTCTGTTGAACTATGATTGTTGGTGTATACAATAATTGCAAGGGATTGTCAATGTAGAGGTTGATTGAAATAAAACATCTTAGAAGAAGTTCTACATCGCTCAAGAATAAAAGGAGAGAGGGAAGTTTTTGGATCAAGCCCCACATCGTCTAGTATTGCAAGTGCAAAGGGAGGCTAAGGCTATATATATGGACCAAATTACTTTGTTTCAACTCGCACAAGTAGAAAATCACTTTAAGCTTATATTGAACTTTCTTGTGAGATGTAGTTTAGATACTTACTTTGAAGAGTATAGGTATTGAAGGCCGGTGGGGTGTGGAGAGGAAAGTCTATGTATTGTATGAATTTTCACACAATGTTATTCTCTGGTTGTCATTTGGCAGCGATCATGGTTTTTTCGGTTTTGGAGTTTTTCACATTAATTATTGTGCTATGATTATATTCCTAATTTTATTTCTCTATGTTCAAGAGTAGTTCTCATGAGGAAAAATATGTTTTTCCTATTAGGCAAGAACAAAATATTCTCATAACTCGGGAATAATAATTATCAAACAAAAATACTAAAATATCCCTCGTTTATTTCACTTCTCTTCACAATTATGATATCATTAAATGCATTAAGAATATTTTGAAATGATGACATATATTCCCAGAATTATGTATAATTAATCAAACAAATTTAATATTTATTCTCAAAAATCTTAAAAATAACTAAGTGTTATAAATTATTTTTATTGATGTCCTTTACCATTTTTAATGATTGATTAAGATATTATTTATTGCTCATTAATGTAATATCATAAATCACTCCATTTTTATTGTATTCAAGGGTCTATAAATAGAATCCAATAGTAACACTACAATATATAGAAAAACAGAAGAGCTTCTCCTTTCTCTCCTATTCTCATAGTCTGATCACTTCTCCCTTCCTCAACCTATCATTTTATAACACGTTATCAACATGAGTTTGCTCATCCTTCTTAACCTATGCTTTTGTATTACGTTGGTGCTTTCATTAAGAGGAGTGTCCCGATTAGCTGATAGATACCAAAGAGAAGATTGTGTGGATCAGAACAAAAATTTCCCACATAAAAAACATAATCATTTCTGGGTAAACTTATTGCTCCCTCTATTTTACTATTTCCGTTCGATATTTTGGAACTGAAAACTAAATGCCTTTCAAGAACATTCACATTTTGATCTCTGAATTGACTTCTGTAAGATCAGGATATAGGGACGGTATATTATGAGAAAATAAGGTTTCAGATTCTTTGCAATGTCAAAAGAGGAAACTCATGTGCTTGTCCCAAGGATCCTTTTACAGACATCAATTTTTGTTTCTGTTGTCCACAGGAAAATTTTCTTGATGCTTTATTATTATTATTATTTTGGTATAATGGTCGCACTCTAGTTTTATGCACTTTAAGCATTTTACTTAAATAGTCAAACTTGTAGCTACCAGCCAATATTAGTGTCTCACCAGAATTACCAATAAACCACATTAGTTTGTTTCATATCATTCCTATTCCTATTTATAATTTGAAATTTCAAGTTCTCAATGTAAAATTTCACCTGCTCTCAAAACCTTCTTTTGATCACAAATATCCATTTTGGAAATAGTAAAACTAGTGAAGTCAGTTTAAAATTGCTGGATTTTCAGAAGGTGGTGCTCTTGTTGAGAGAACAATATAGTTACATCGCCTTGGTCTCTTATTTCCATATTAGTGCCATAGTATAATTTATTTCCATATTAGTACCGTAAAGTTATTATAATTTATTAGTACCGTAGTATTTTTTTTCATATAATAACTTTGTCTCTTATTTCCATATTAATCACATACTATGTCATCTACACATTATTAGTTTTTTTAGTGCATAACATTTGCATATTAGTTTAATGCTCGCTATCAATATTGAATAAGTTATAATCTTGAGTTATAATTTATTCTTCTTTTATTTTTCTATTTTTTTTCAATATCATTCCCCAAAGTGATAATCATTTCCAGAAGCAAATGATATATATACCCAAAATAAATAAACAAAATAATCACCCCCTCAAGTGAATAAATTATTTCTTCATTTATAAAGATATTTGTATATTCCCTAAAATGAATATATAAAGATATAAAAAATCATTCCCTTAAGAGAATGAATTTTACCAAACACATTACTTGAAGTATGTGACGCAATACTATAACCTAAAGTAAATCATTACATTCCTTTGAATTTTAAATTTTACATTCCTCAAAGTGAATGTAAGGATGAATTTTGAATATTCGTAATTGATGGATTTTATAATTTTGGGTATTTATAATTTAGTGCTTGTGATATTCGAAAGCAAAATAAAGTACGACTAAATGTTAATTTTCTCATTAAAAAAATAAAAATTTAATAAGCAAAATGGAAATCTGGGTCATTGCATAATTATTTAGAAAATGATATTCTTTTATTATTTTGATGATCATCCTCATGAATCCATGTTTTACTATTTTGTTATTATTATTATTATTATTATTATTATTTTTCTTTTAATTATTCTCACCACCTTTTGAATTCACTTTTAATATTCATTATCGTTTTATGTATTAGATCACACTATGTTGAATTTGACAAAACTTGAGTTTCTGCATTGGACATAACTGGAAACAACTATTTATCATGAGTACTTGATGCTGAAATACATTTGGAAGCTAAATGCCTTGGAGATACTATTAAAGAAAAACAAGCATCAAGACAAGAGTAAGGCTATGATCTTTCTGCCATCACCTTCATGAAGGATTAAAGGCAGAATATTTAACTATGAAAGATCCATTGGAATTATAGGTCAATTTGAAGGAAAGATATGATCACCAAAAGATGGTGATTTTGCCTAGAGCTCGTTTTGAATGGATGCACTTGAGATTGCAGGATTTTAAAACTTAAATGAGTACAACAAGCATTCTTTAAGATAAGTTCTCAATTACGGCTATGTGGTGAAAAGATCACTAATGAGGACTTGTTGGAAAAAACATTTTCAACTTTTCATACCTCAAATGTGCTCTTGCAGTAGCAATACCATGAAAAAGGGTTTAAAAAATACTCTGAATTGATATCTTGCCTCTTAGTAGCTGAATAGAACAATGAGCTACTAATGAAAAACCATGAAGCCCGTCCAACTGGTTTTGCTCCACTCCAGAAGTGAATGTAGCAACCTATGGTCATGGTCGCGGTAGAGTTGGTTCAGTTGTGGTCATGGCTATGGACGTGACAACTGGCATAATAATCAGGAGTAACCACAATGGATGTGGTCATTTCCTCCCTCATCATCAAAAGTGGAATAATAATTACAAGCAAGAGAAAAATAAAAGTGCTTCAAGTTATCCTTCAAAAGGCATAGAGAACTTCTAGTATCGATGTGGAATGAAAGGCCATTGGTCACATATTGTCGTACGCCTGAACATTTTGTTAAGCTATATCAACCTTCAACCAAAGGGAAGAACAAAAATGTTGAGACTAATCTAACTCTTCACAATAATGAAGCTGAGGCAAATGATGTTTAGGAAAATCTGAAACCCATCGATGATGTTTTTGTAGACCTCAATGACATAATCAACTTAGAAGGCTCAAAGGATACTACACATTTGGATGTAGCAGATTTCTTTTGACAATTTAGTACTAAGGACAATATTTTTTTAGCATTTCATTTTATTTTTCCTTTTCCTTTTCCCCTTTATCCTCTCCATAAGACTCTTATTATTGTAATTTTTTTAAAATTTATAATTTCTCATTATTGTTCATATTTTTATTTATAATTTCTCAATGATGTTCGTATTTTTTTTATGAAGAATAAGGAATGTTTGCAAGTCATTATCAAGATCCAATGCCGACAAATAAGATGTATGTCTAATTGATAGTGCGACAACACATACAATACTTATAAATAAAATATATTTTACTTCCCTTATTATGAAAGAAGGAAATGTTAGTACAATTTCTGGTACTACAAAATTGATTGAAGGCTTTGGAAGAGCCAACATAATACTACTTGGAGGAACAAAATTTGCTATTAATAGTGCTTTATTATCTAGTAAGTCTCAACGAAATTTACTAAGTTTTAAAGATATTCATCAAAATGGATATCATATTGAGACTATAAATGAAGAGAACATTGAGTATTTCTACATCACAACCATTATTGAGGGTAAGAAATGTGTATTAGAAAAATTACCTGCTTTGTCCTCCGGTTTGTACTATACAAATATTAGCACAATTGAAACTTATGCTACAATAAACCAGAAGTTCACTAACCAAAATACTTTTACCCTTTGGCATGATCGATTAGGTCATCCTAGTTCAATTATGATGCGAAGAGTTATTGAGAATTCACTTGGGCATCTTCTGAAGAACCAGAAGATTCTTCAATTCAAGGAATTCCCATGTGCTTTGTTCCTAAAGAAAATTAATTTTGAGACCATCACTAGTTAAAAGTGGGATTGAATCACCTGCGTTTGGAATGTATTTAGGGTGATATATGTGGGCCCATTCACCCACCATGTGGACCATTTAAATATTACATGGTTTTAATAGATGCATCATCAAGATGGTCACATGTGTATTTATTGTCAACTCATAACTTAGTATTTGCCAGATTACTTGCTCAAATAATAAAATTAAGAGCACAATTTCCATATTATACCATCAAAACAATTCGTTTTGACAATGCTGGTGAGTTTAGATCCCAAGCTTTTAAAAATTATTGTATATCAACTGGAATAATAATTGAAGAGCCTGTTGCTCATGTTCATACACAAAATGGTCTAGCAGAATCCTTTATTAAATGCCTCCAATTAATAGATAGACCAATACTTATGAGAACAAAACTCCCTGTCTCTGCATGGGAACATGCTATCTTACATGCCGCAGCACTTGTATGGATAAGACCAACAAGTTATCATACATTCTCCCCATATCAGTTAGCCTTTGGTCAGGAGCTAAATATATCAAATCTTAGAATTTTGGATGTGCAGTATATGTTCCAATTGCTCCACCACAACGCACAAAGATGGGACCACAAAGAAGATTGGGAATATATATAGGATATGAATCTCCTTTTATCATAAAATATCTTGAACTAATGACTAGTGATTTATTCAGCAAGATTTTCTAATTGCCATTTTGATGAAACAATTTTCCCAACATTAGGGGAGAAAATAAGTAGCCAAAAAATAAAATTACATAGAAAGCAATATCATTATCGCATCTAGACCCTCGCACAGGGCAATGTGAATTAGAAGTACAAAAGATAATTTATTTGCAAAATGTTGCAAATCAACTGCCAGATGCATTTACTAACTCGAAGAGAATTACAAAATCTCATATATCAGCTGCAAATGCTCCAATTAGAATTACCATCCTAGAAGGATAACCTATTAGTGCAAATGAAAGTAAGCCACATTTGAAGCATGGTAGACCAATGGTTCCAAAGATAAAAATCCTCAAAAAGAAAAGGGACAATTGATGAAGATGGTCATAATATGGAGGCAACTACCCAAAAAGAGTCCTAAGACAAAACTATTGATGAAACCCTAGAAGAGGTTCAGGTACCTGAAAATGATAGAAATGAAGAGATTTCAATAAGTTATGTCACTACAGGAAAAATATAGAACCGAAAACATATTGTTATTGACAACATTTTTGCATATAATGTTGCAATTGAAATAATAAAGCATGATGAAGATCATGAACCAAAATCTATCACAGAATGTAGAAGAGAAATTGGCCAAAATGGAAAGACGCAATTCAAGCTGAATTAATCTCGCTAGAAAAGCGTGAAGTTTTTAGACCTATAGTCAAAACACCTGAAGGTGTAAAGCCATGGGATACAAGTGAGTTTTTGTGCGAAAGCAAAATGAGATAAATAAAATTGAAAGATATAAAGCACGACTTGTAGCATAAGGGTTCTCACAAAAGCCTGGTATTGATTATATGGAGACATATTCTCCCGTGGATTCAATTACACTTAGATATCTTATTAGTTTGACAGTAAATGAAAAACTAGATATGCATCTAATGAATGTAGTTAAGCCTACTTATATGGCTCATTAGATAGTGAAATTTACATGAAAATCCCTGAAGGATTTATAGTGCCCGAAGTATATAAAAATTCTCGAGAAGTTTGTTCAATAAGACTTCAAAAATCCTTATATGGATTAAAACAATCATGGCATATGTGGTACAATCGGCTTAGTCAATATTTTTTGAAAGATAGGTATAAAAATGATCCAATTTGCCCATGTGTTTTCATAAAAAGATTTGAATTAAAATTTATTATAATTGTAGTATATGTTGATGATTTGAATATCATTGGATCTATTGAAGAGATTCCAAAAACTGTGGACTACTTAAAGAGGGAATTTGAAATGAAAGATCTCGATAAGATAAATTTTTGTCTCGGCTTACAAATTGAGCACTTGACAAATGGAATATTTGTCCATCAATCAAATTATAGAAAAATTCTAAAATGATTTTACATGGATAAGGCACATCCATTAAGTACCCCAATGGTTGTAAGATCACTTAATGTAAATAAGGATCCATTTTGACCTCATGAAAATGATGAAGATCCTCTTGGTCCTGAAGTACCGTATATCATGCTATCGGGGCATTAATGTATCTTGCTAACAATACATGACCAGATATTACTTTTTCTATAAATTTATTAGCAAGGTTTAGCTCTTGTCCAACTAGAAGGCATTGGGATGACGTTAAGCATGTATTGCGATATCTTCAAGGATTAATTGATAGGGGCTTTTTTATTCAAACGAATCTAGACACTAGCTAATTGGATATGCAGATGTAGGCTTTCTATTTGATCCACATAAAGGCATATCCCAACGGCTATTTATTTACTTGTGGCGGCACAGCTATATCATGTCGCTCAACAAAACAAACCATAGCCGCCTTCGTCAAATCATAGAGATATTAGCAATTCATGAAGCAAGTCGAGAATGTATTGGCTTAGATCGATTACCCAACACATCAAGGAAGCATGTGGCTTGCCTAGAGAAGGAAATACCAACAACCATGTATGGACAACTCGCTTGCATAAATCAATTGAAGGAAGGACACATTAAAGGAGATAGGACAAAACATATTTCACCAAAGCTCTTTTACACACATGACCTTCAATAGAACGATATTGATGTTCAACAAATTCGTTCAAGCGATAATTTGGCAGATTTGTTTATTAAAACATTACCTACATCAACATTTGAGAAGTTGGTATACAAGATTGGAATGTGCAAACTTCGAATGTATTCAGTAATGTTGTTATTAGGGGAGAATATGTAATGTACTCTTTTCTTTAACCAAAGTTTTGTCCCAAAATGGGTTTTTCTAGTAAGGTTTTTAATGAGACAACTTAGTATACATATTACAAAGATATATGTACTCTTTTTCCCTTCATTAAGATTTTTTCCCACATGATTTTTTCTTAGTAAGGTTTTTAACGAGGCATATTGTCTATCCCAGACATCCAAGGGGGGTGTTATAAATTATTTTTATAGATGTTCGTTACCATTTTAATGATTGATTAGGATCCCATTTATTGCCCATTAATGTAATATCTTAAATCACTCCATTTATATTGTATTCAAGGGTCTATAAATAGAGACCAATAGTAACATTACAATATATAGAAAAATAGAAGAGCTTCTCCCTTCTCCTATTCTCATAGTTTGATCACTTCTCCTTTCCTCAACCTACCATTTTACAACACTAAGAATGTTTAATAATAAACAAATAAGTTTTCTAAAATATCTAGGAATGTCATTCTTGGCTATGAGCATGGTTCTTGGTAACATATTTTAAAACCTTGAAACAAACATAGACTTGAGTTTATGGTGAATCTTATACGTGACACGATCTTAATGAGTGCTTTTATAATGTTTATACATTTTTAACTTTAAATTACCTTTTGAATGATTGATCTATTGCCATGTAGGGTTTCTTATGAACTTGAGACTATATTATCATTACTTAAAATTTTTAGTACTAGCAGTTATTTTTATTAAATGCTAAGCTATTTAATGAAAAATCATATATATTATCCAATCCTATATGATAGTCACTAGTTGAATGGTGGCATTTCATAACCATATGTGTCAAACATCTACTCTAAAATGAGTTATTAAATCTAGTAAGATAGGTTAATGAGTTAGGTCCAATGGGTTGTTGGGTGAGAGGATTTTGATACAAAAGATCACGATTGATGTGCCACATATGACTAACACAGTTAGACTAATTGCAAGGAGTAAAATCAACACTCACTTTTTTTAAGGACACAAAATATATTCAACCTTTAATTTTATATTATATATAATTTAAAATATTTAGGTATGGCTTTTTGATTTCTTTATTTTTTTAATTTTATATCTAATGTTTCAAATCGGTTTTTAATTTTGTCTCTATTGCTTTTATGTGTAAAAGTGAATGAAAAATGCTGGCACGTGGATCTAAATAAATTATGTTATGTTAGGATTTTTTGTTTGTTTTATGGCCAAAAGAAAATTAAGGACAAAATTGAAGATCATTTAAAATATAAGACCAAATTGAAAAACAAATAAAGATAAGAGACCAATTAAAAAATTTATTTCACCAAATAATTATTACAATAATTGAATTTTTTAACAATATAATAATGCATGTTTAGTTTGGTTCAATTTTGAGATAAAAATTCAATCAATATAGACAAATAAAATTTATTTTGTTTAGTTTGGATTGACTTGATTTTATTTTGAAATATCGAAGCAATCCAAACCAATTTAGGGTGCCGGGTGCGTTTATTTCTTATTTTTTAAATCACTTCTTATAGAAGTTATTTATATATGATTGTACTCAAAACTAAAAATTGCTTAAAATAATATGTTTATAACTCATAAGTAGAAGTTTATATAAATAGCTTTTATGTAAAAAAAATGATTTTTTAATTGAAAAAGGTTACTTTTCTGTTTGAACAAAACTAAACAACAAATGCACCCTTGAATTTATTGGAATGATTTTGATTCATTCAATGCTTTACTAAATTATTAAAATATATTAATTACTAAGTTTCAATTTCATCACATTAAATTAAGTGTTTAAATGTTTATAAATTATAAATTTAAAATCTAAAGTTATGTTAATATATCTAATACAAGCACCTTAAACAGGATGTCATGGATTTGATCCGTGTTTGTTCCTATGGAAAAACTTAGTTGGAAGAGTTAGGGGCTATTTAGAAAATGTTTTGTAGAATAATTTTCAATTTTTAAAAATAAAAAATAAAAAAAACTTATTTGATTAGTTATTCTTTTTAGATTGATTTTTTTTTTAAAAAAAAGGTTTTATGTTTTAAAAGCAAAAATTAGAAAACAATTGAAAGATATTTTTTGAATTCTATTTTTTAAAACAAGAAAGAATATAATGACATAATTGTAATTAGTGGATTTCATTAATTGCTACCCAAAACAATTTTCAAAATATTGTTTTCAAAAATATAAAAAAAAAATTCCAAACAACCCATTAATATCTACTTTGGTTAAGCCTTGAAAGAGATTAGTTGTTGTTGTTGGTGGACATCTCATGAGCATAAATAATTTTGGTCCCATAAATAATTTTTTGTTTATCTTGGTTCCCTAGCTAATTTTCTATTCATTTTGATCCTCTAACTCTTCACGGTTAAGTTAAAAACGTCCTTAAATCTAAGTAGCTTAGGCAATTCTTTCAGTCTAGTTAATCTTCATAACTTGCACGTTTACTTATCGAAAGAATAAAATTTTTCAAACATAGGATCGCTTTTAAAAGAACCAATAGATAAAAAAAATCCAAAATATATATTTTTTTGTGGGAAAAAGTTCTGTATATATATATGAATATTAAAATAGTGCAACATTAAAGAGAATATACAAATAATTTAAGAATTAAAATAGTGTAAAACAGATGCATATGTATATATTTATATGTATGAATAAATAATATATAAGTTTTGAAATGTTTTAATATATCAAGTGCATTGAAAACTTAAAATACTCACTCTTCAATGAAAAACCTATTTATTTTGATTCCTTAACAATCGCCTTTGCACTCATTAAAAAATTAAAACCGTTTTCTATTTTGATTTGGGTAACATAACTTATAGTTTTGTATATATACGTATTATTTTATTAATAGGTTAAAAAAATGTTGTTGTCTCAATACGATAGAAGGCACGTATGTTAGGCTGAGATGAAGAAGTTTCTCCTTCTCCAAACGAGTTTTATATACCAATAGGACATTAATGAGAATGGGGCCGAGATATTAATGGGAGAGATTGTGATCATGTCTCTGCGCTCAAGCATTGGATCCGCATGTAGGTCGGTCTAGTGTTAACTGGTCTCAAGTCTTAAAGTCCAGAGGTCAAAGAGATTGAAGCATGAAGACCGAGATTTGAGGGCATAAGTCGAGCTAATGTCGACTAGTCCACAAGCTCCCAATCTTTGGCCAGAGGGTTGGAAGGACTCAAGCACGAAGGTCATGTTTAGGTGTTTGCTTGTGCTTGGGTTCTATCATTTTTCTCCCTTCTGCTTTCACTTTCTTTGGTGGGTGTTTGCTATTTTTCTATTTTCGTTATGGGGGGTCCTTGTTTGGTGCCTCTGATGGTGGCTTGTAGGTCTTGTCAGAGAAATCATGTCCGAGTAATGCGAGGGTTGGCCCCATACCTAATGACGTTTCCAAATGTTGGGTGATGTCATATCATCACATTGGGAGGATCTGAAGGGATACAACCTTTCTAGGGTTTCCTGACTAGGAAAAGTTTGAGCTTTAGCGTGTGGGTGGCGATTGGGTTACTAATGGTCTGGGCGATGGGTGTTTCTTCATGTATGAAACGATTTCACACGTCAAGTTAGATCTACCCTTAACATTCTTGTATATTGGGTATTCACTATCTCCTGATGGCCCTTATCTAGCTGGACCCTAATTCTTGGGCTTTCCTTGGGGTTTTATTTGATGTGTCACTTTTAGGCTTTGAGGCCACCTTGACTATTCTTCTATTTCTTCCAGGTGAGTAACGCCTGAGCTCAGGGGTTCAGCATATCATTTCAGGGCTCGGGGAAGTTCTCGAGCTCAGTATGAGGCAAAGGCTAAGAGGTTGAAAAGGTAGGTTGTTCTTCCTAGTTGGTACACACAAGCCCTCTAGCCTCAAGATAAAGTGCAAGCAAAAGAGGCTAATGGTTGAAAGGTGAGGTTGGTCTTCCTAGTAGGAGCAAGCCTCTAGCCCAAAGCTCGAAGTGTAAGCGAAGGCTAATAGCCAGGAATAGTCTTTGTTGCCTGTGAGAATGAGGCTTTATGGTAGAGGAGGCATCATCCTTCATGCCAGCCTTGGTGCCATGAATATGAGTCTTGGGTGCTAGTGGATATGGGTCTTAGGTGCCTGAATAGGTCTTGGGCACCAAGTGAATCGGATCTTGGATGCTTGTGAATCCCAGTCTTGGGTGCCAGTGAAACCGGTCTTAGGCACTCATGATTGAGGCTTAGTGCTAGTGAAATTGGGCTTAATGCCTGCTGGTTAGCCGAACTTATATAAGGAAGCCAGGTTGGCTAGGCTTACACCTTAGGTTGTTGCATAATGATAAGAGCATCCTCAGCATGAACTTCTGATCCATGTTCTTATCATCTTGAAATAACACAACCACACTTCCATTTCCAAAATTAGCACATAAAACCAAACGATAAGCTAAAACTTGGGGGATAACAAAACAATTTGTAACAAAATATTCTATTCCTTTCAGAATTTTTGCCCTACAAAATAGAGCAGGAAATAAACCACCTCATTCTCAAAATGACCAACTATAAAACTTTTGATGGCCTTAGAAATTGAACTTAATTAGATGCAATGTGAATTACTCAATTTGCTTATACTACTAATTGAACTATATGCCTGCAAATCATTGTTTCTTTTTTTTAGGTAGATAGGTAAATTTGGAATTCTATGTATTATTTGAAAGTAAGGGAGGTAAATGTAATATTACAAAATTGGGAATCAAGTATAATATTAATTGATCTCAAGGAAGGTCATTGTAATTTTTCCAATTTATTAGGATTACTAATAATACAAAACATAATGTATTCTAATCTATAAAGTCCCAATTGACAGCAATAAAAATGTATATGTAAGTAGCAATTAAGTATTTCATATCAATTCTCATCTTGAAAGAAATAATAGCTTATAAAATTAAAAATAAACTTATGAAAACCTCATCAGAAGAATTAAAAGACAATAACCGTAATGAAAAGAATAATGGAGTCAAAGGATAATATGATTATAATGGAAACTACGATGAGTCATGATGACAATAGTATATAAATACTCCCTCCAACATTATATTTTCATAATTTGTTCTCGCTATGCCAATAAGAAATTTTTGCATTAAAAAGATAACGTGATTCTAAGGTTTATTCGAAAATAAAAATAATAATGTTCAAATTATAGTCGATTGAATGTCAATAAATCATAAAATTATAGTTGACAATAATTTGAAATTTAAAATACTCAATAAAACACATAAATGATAATTAAAGCCAGGGAGCATGTCAATTATATGCAACGGTAATAATAATTTGTATTAATTGTAATCAACCATAAATAATTGTCATTAGTAAGATTAATATATACTATATAACCAAAAAGCAAAAAGAACCGAATCTTCTATTAATGGTAATAGTGAATGACAATTAAACGTAATGAAAATGAAAACATATTAATAGGAATATTTGTAAATTGAATTGAATTATTTGCATGCTTTCAGTCTGCTATTTTATGCAAATGTTATATCGACGGGCCAATCACTACAATTAAAGCTCCAAGCCATTACACATATCAATAGCACCGCTTGAGCCAGGTTAACCTTAGATATAATATTATTTTTTGTATGAGAACCTTAGATATAAAATTAAGCGAGAACTGTTAAATAAATAAATAATGATTTATATGTTAAACGATGTATTGTAATCCTTTCAAATATTTTCACACACCAGTATCTATAATAATTATTACAAAAACACATCTTTGTCGCATACTTACCCTTGAGTCGTGTTGCCGACCTTGGGAGGAATGGTTCCAATAGACGACTATTCGTGACCAGCCTAATGAGATTTGAAATATGTTTTGGGTATCTCGCAAGAAATGTTGTCATAATACCAGCCACAGAAGGAGATAACCACCCCAAAAGGCCCTTTCCACCAATGAGATGTTGGCCAATTGACCATGTTCCGGTGCTCATTGCCTGCAACACCTCCAAACAAGCCACTGCGTCGGTCCCATCGCTGGTCCAAAAGCTAATTAAGGATTGTTCCCTCTGATTCCATAGAGGTTTCAAGCCCACGGGAGGTCTCAGCGCTGCATTTCCATGAACCGGCTTTTTCCTACAAGAATTGGTTGTTCATGGGAACTGTAGAAACTTGGTTTGGTTGAAGAGGATAGGGTAGTGTTAGGCTAGAGACGAAGATGTCTTCTCTGCAAGAGGGGGTAAATGTATTAGCTGGACATTAATGAGAGGGGGCCACAAGGCATTAATGGAGAGGTTGTAATTGTATCTCTCACCCTCAAGCGTTGGATTAGCGCTCGTTGGGGTAAGTGAAGGTGTGCTCGGAGGCCACATGAGGATGGGGCTGGTGCAAGGGTCACAAGGCCCCCAGTTTAGGCCTGGAGGGTTGAAGTCTCGAAGAGACTTAAGCATAAAGGCAAGAGATTTGAGGGTGTATGTGAGCTAGTGCTATCCGTGTAGGATTATCAACAGAACGGAAGCGCATCGTCCACACGACGTAGGAAAAATAGAACCTTCATTGTTTTGATTACCTGGAAGGGCAGTGAACCGAAAGCTTCACGATCGGTAGTACCGCTCTCTGATGATCTCCAGACTATCTCTCGAGGGGATGGGGTGGCTGTGTGGGCAACGTAGATGATGAATGTCTGCCTAGGGTGTCTTCTGATGAAAAACACTTAGAGGCACAAGGTGAAAGATTAGTTTATATATGGTGAAGTCCAAGACCTAACCCTAAGCCACATGGGCCATATTGTTCTTGGGCTTTAATCTCACTAAAGTCTTATTGGACTTAAGTGACTAAAGAGCATATAACCCAACAATCTCCCACTTGCTCTTTAAGATACAAACTTGAGTTCATAAACCCAAGACCATGTATCCCATAAGCCATCATCATCTAATAATATACCCCATCCCTTGTCTCAAGCTAGCCTGGGATCTACCATTTGTCATCTATCAAGGCTCCTGATAATCTCAGAAGATTATCTAATTCGAGTGCTACTCCACTAAAAGCCCGAACGTGAACTCCAAGAATAATGACACTTATAACATGAATATGCATCGCCCCTTTATAGAATGTCTATAATTGATTGACTAGTTTTCTGTTACCCAATCAATTATTTATTTCCTTGACGTGATAGTTTCTCTAATGGATTACATGCACTGGCCATGTCTTCAATATCCAAGTACCGAAACATATCAAGGGGACATTTCCTATAAATTCCATGTTGTTTATCTCATAAACACCAATAACCAAATAGTTTCAATCCCAAAATACCGAGTTATTGGCCATCAATAGATCGAACCTCACCCGTTGGTAAATCAAAGAATGAAAACTATTCGACTACCTATTTAAAATAAACTCAGGATTAAGAGCAACTACATAACTATAGTTATCTGAGATTTGATTCCTTATGACAGAAAGAACAACCTTAATCAAATTTCTCCTTGATCCATTCAATGTAAGTATTAACTCACACCAATATTTAAAAATGATTCGGACAAAATCATTTCATAAATATTGCAGCCTAAAAAAATGCCCAACTTTATTTAATAGCTATGAACCTATTCATCAATTGTGAGAACCTATGACCATGTCCTCCATGAACGTATCCATATGATCATATACTCCACAATTGATCCGGACCTTAGTGTTTGTAAATAGTGTGCGAATAAATGAATAATACCTCATTTATAACATTCAGAAAAAATACAATGTCATAATGTCTTGCTCAAAAGGCACAAAATAACAAAGTGAAATAACAACTTCCTAAAGCTATAGCAAATCTGGAATCCTCCTAAGACCCATAGATGTAACATGCCTCTCGAACACACGTTCAGGCAAACTCTTAGTAAAAGGGTCAGCAAGGTCTCGTTGATGCTATCTTGACTACCACTGTATCTCCTCTTTCAATTATATCTCGATCAAGTGGTACTTCCTCTCTATGTGCTTTTGTCTTTTGTGACACCTTGGTTCCTTGGACTGTGCTCCCCCACTGTTGTCACAGGAAGTGTGATGGGACGACTAACACCTGGTATCACTTGAAGATCCGTTAGGAACTTCTTTAACCATGCGGCTTCCTTAGCCTAAGCAGCTACATACTCAGCCTCTATGGTAGAGTCAGCCACACATGATTGTTTGACACTCCTCCAACAAATGGCCCCGCCATTAAGAGTGAACACATACCCAAGGTGGATTTTCTTGAGTCAATGTCTCCTTGGAAATCTGAGTTGTATAAACCAATGGTTTCAAGACTCCCACTAGAATAGACCAACATATAATCTCTCGTTCTCCTAAGGTACTTGAGTATATGTTTAACCGCTATCCATGTTCTTCTCCAGGATAGCATACATAAGGCTACCTACTGCTGAAGCATAAGGTATCCTACTCATGCGTTCTCTCCTAGGAGTTTTAGGAGAATGCTCCTTAGAGAGATGAATCCCATGCCTGAAGGGTAAAATCCCTTCTTGGAATTCTCCATGCAACCTGGCAAGTATTTTGTCGATGTAATTAGCCTGAGATAATGCCAATACCCTATTCTTCCGTTGCAAGAGCTTAATACCAAGAATATAATTGGCTTCCCCCAGGTCCTTCATATCAAAATGCTTGCTCAGCCAGGTCTTTATGCCTAATAATACCTCCGTATCATTTCCGATAAGGAGTATATCATCCACATAAAGTACCAGAAAGATATGTGTTTCCTTGGATCCTTTTATACACACGGCTCATCAGGACTTTTCTCAAAACCATAAGACTTAATGGCTTGATCAAACCTGATGTTCCATGATCTGGAC
Organism: Dalbergia oliveri; assembly: GCA_030441495.1. NCBI lineage: Eukaryota > Viridiplantae > Streptophyta > Magnoliopsida > Fabales > Fabaceae > Dalbergia > Dalbergia oliveri. The sequence continues at coordinate 10,764,724 of JAMLFY010000016.1, forward strand.
GCTTGCTTAAGTCCATAAATGGACCTTTGCAACTTGCATACCATGTTTTCTTGCCCTTTGGCTATGAACCCTTTTGGTTGCTGCATATAGATATCCTCTTCCAAATTTCCATTTAGAAAAGCAGTTTTGACATCCATTTGCCAAATCTCATAATCAAGATTTGCTGCAACAGCTAAGAGAATCCGGATGGACTTGAGCATGGCAAGGCGAAAGGTTTCTTCATAATCCACACCTTCTATTTGGGTGTACCCTTTCGCCACCAATCTAGCTTTGAAGGTTTCAACCTTCCCGTCCAATCCTCTCTTTCTCTTGTAGATCCACTTACACCCAATGGGTCTTACCCCTTTGGTGCATCTACAAGAGACCAAACTGAGTTGGAATACAAAGAATCCATTTCACGATTCATAGCCTCAAGCCATTCCTGAGCATCAACATCCCCTAGTGCCTCGTCATAACTCGTGGGATCATCATCTTCTTCAATGATGACATCCTGAGACGATTCACCCAACAAGAGAAATCTTGCGGGTTTACAATCACTCCCACTACGAGTTTGCCGCACTTGTTGTTGTGCATTTACAGGGGATCCAATTCAGATGAGGACCCTCATTAAGAGGATTAACCAATTCATGATTTTGTTGTTCTTCCACAAGCGGTAACTGCATCCTCCAGGTTCCACTTGTTGATCATCATGCTGAACTTCTGGTTCTCTTTCTGTTCCTGTGTGTGTTCAACATCAGGTATATTTTCCCTCTTTGAACAACCACAGGAACAAAAGCTGGAACCGCAAGGTTGAGGTGAAACTTGATCTGAGACTAGCTCATCAAGAATAACCTTACTCCTAGGCTTATAATTTGCCATATAGTCCTCCTCTAAGAAAGTTGCATGTGTGCTCACTATGACCTTCTTTTCCTTGGACTATAAAACAACCAACCTCTGGTTCCTTTAGGATAGCCTATAAATATGCATACTTCTTACGTGAGTCCATCTTATTTGGCTTTGGTTGTAAGACATGTGCCGGAGCACCCAAACCCGAATATGGTTCAAGGTGGGCTTACACCCTTTCCATAATTCTATTGGTGTCTTTGAAACCGACTTGGACGGAGCTAAGTTCAATAGGTACATAGCAGTTTCTAAGGCATATCCCAGAATGAATCAAAGAGATGAATAACTGAGCATAGATCTTGCCATTTCTAAAAGGGTTCTATTTCTCCTTTCAGCAACTCCATTCTGGGGTGTCCCTGAGAAGATAATTGTGAAACTATCCCTCTTTTTCAGGTAAGACTAACTCTCCAGATAGGTATTCTCCAGAAGAAAAAGAGTCTTAATTTGAACACCAAGATGCTTTTCTGCCTCAGCCTTAAACTCTTGGAATTTTCCAAAAGCTTCAGACTTGTGACGCATCAGGTACACATGTCCAAATCTAGAGTAATCATCAGTAAATGTGATAAAATACTGATACCCGCTTTGGCCTGGACATTTATTGGTCCACATACATCAGTATGTACCAATTCCAGCTGAAGTGTGGCACGATTTCCCTTGGCCTTGAAAGATCTCTTAGTCATTTTACCCTCTAAACAAGATTCACAAACTGGTAACGGTTCAAAGTTCAGGGATTTTAAAATCCCACTATTGACCAAACCTTGTATCCTGAGAGTTAATATGACCCAATCTCAAATGCCAAAGATAAGTTTCATTGAAAACTTTTCTTTTCTTTGATGAATGAACATGCTCAACATCTCCTAATTCAACATGATTAATTTCAGGGCACAGGACTAAGGAAATAAAGACCATTAAACATTACACCGAACAAATAAAAGAAGATGGACTTCTTATTGAAACTAAGGAATTAAATCTAAACTGTCAAACCATGTTTAACTAAACAACTAACAGAAATTAAATTCCTCTGAAAATCCGGAATATATAAACAGTCTTCTAAAACCAAAGTTCTGCAATTATCAAAAGATAAAATAACTTGTCCCACTGCTGACACAAGCTCCCCATTTCCAAGCTTCAAAACTCTTTGTCCTTCACTTACAGGCAAGCTATGTTTGAACCACTGCAAAGAGTAACAAACATGGTTAGTGGCTCCTGAATCAATGATCCATTTATCATTGTAATTCTCCACTAAACAAGCCTCAATCACATGTAAATTACCCATACCTGTTTATTCATACGTGGGCAATTTTTCTTCCAATGCCCCTTTTGTCCGCACTTGAAGCACTTGCCTTTTGGCCTTCATTGCAACTGGTTTGGCAACTGGAACTCCTGATTTCTTCTTTTTCTTGTTTTTGTTCCTTCCCTTGGGTTTCCCCTTAGGTTTCACAGAACTCTCACCAGCAAAAAATGCACTGCCCTTTGACTAGAGACTTCAGCATTCTCAAGCTCATGCATCAACTGAGTAAGGTCAAGATTCATCTTATTCATATTATAATTCATCTTGAACTGATTGAAGTATTCAGGGTGATTGCAAGAGAAGGTCAACTTTTACTTCTTGTTCAAATTTGACCCCATGGTCTTCAGCCTTCTTGAAGTTTGCTATCATTGTCAGACAATGATCCCACACACTTCCTCCAGACATCACCTCTTGGTGACTGCATTCAGCGCATTTGCCTGGCAAGAGCTACGTAGCAAACATGCCATCAAGAGTTGGAGCATCTTTGCTCCACTCTCAATCATGCTCACTTGCTCCTGAAGGTGACTGGCGAGACTGGCTAAAATATAGGCGAACTGCCACATTTGCCTTCTCCCATTTTTCCTTCTCCTGCGAAAACGTGCCTTTGTTGCCTCAGGCGCATCTTCAGGCGTGCCTGCATAGGGGTAGTTAGAACAAAGTTGAGCTTTTCATATTGAAGAACAATATCCAAATTAGTTTTCCATTGTTTGTAGTTTGTACCATCCATAGGTTTTTGGCTCAAGATAGTAGCTAAAGGATTGAATGAAGACATTTTTCTGAAAACAATGAAAAAACACACTAATTACAAACTAGAATAACAACAAACGATATAGCGCTAGTAGATTCTAATAACTACTACTTGTTTATTGTTTAACAATCCATTAGTTATCTTTACAAGGCTTACGATGGGCAAGATACTTGTAAAACTAATATTGTTATTTTGGGCCTTCAGTTTCATTGCCAGAGCCTCGATGGGAGGGTTAACAATTTTACCAAAGTTGAATGTATTTAACCATTGTTTACTTTCAAAATTATCTTTAGTGTCTAAGTGTTGCCGACGATGGGCCGTACAAAACTTTACTAAAATTTTGAAAAATATTAAGGTTTAATCTAGCGAAATCCGATTATCCTTATCCGATGGGCTTTAGCGATAACCATTTCACTAATAAACCCACAATTGGAGCCGTAGGTTTAATACTTTTAAAAAAAATTTAAACCTTCACCCATTCAATTTTTTAAAGTTTAGAATTTTCCAATTTCCAAAAAAAATGTTTCATTCGAAAATAATTTTTGTTTGATTTAAAAAACTATGTAAGTAGGTGTAGCCGATGAACGTGCATCACCTAACTTAACGTAATTTTGAAAACATTAAGGTCCTAAAATCTGGTCATTTACGGCGCGTGTGCTCCACACAATCATGATACATGATTGTTGTATGTGTGTTATTCCATGACCATTTTAGAAAACCCACAAAAATTTATTTTCAAGAAACAATTTTCTCTTAGGAAATTATCTGGATTATTTGTCTAGATTTTAATTCCACAATAAATTAATCCCATTATTAATCTTGATTTCTTGAAAATCATAATAATTGATAATTAATCTAGTGGATAACTTAAAATTTAAATAATCGCGCATAATAACTATATACTAGTCGTATCATGACAAAAGTTACTATGCATATATGACATGTGATTATGCAACAATATGGCACCATCCTATTCTATATGGCATGTTATTACAAACATCATGTTAATCGCACATATAATTCATACAATTCAATAAAAGCAATAAATAATTAAACAAATAACTTTAATCCATGGTTTTCCTATTAAAAAAAAATAAAAATAAAAAAATTACAACTTTGGAATTCCTCTCGTCCAGCCCACAATACTGCTCAAGCCCCTTTAGGGTATCCATGGGCCCAAAAGCCCAAAAAACCCAATCCTTGGCGAGAAACCCTAGGACACGAAAGAGGAACCCTAGCCGTCAGGACTTGCGCGTCATCCGACTTCGTCTAGGACGAAACTCCAGGGAAGGACCGCCATGAGGAGACGAGACGCCGCCGCAAGAACCACCCAAAAAGTGGCTCACGCGCTCACGCGCGGCTTCTGGGCGCTGAAGGCCACTTTCAGCCACTTGTGGCGCGTGCGCAGCTCTCCTCGTCCGCCCACCATTTTCTCGTCTTTCCGTCCTCTTTCCAACCATATATGGATCATCCAATTCTCGATCCAGAGGTCCACGAAAGTCTCTGCAGTGTTGATTGCTCATCTTCTTCGCTGTTTCTCGATCTTGAACTTTTACAGAAATTCGAAAAATACATAGGAAAATGCGAAAAACATAAAATAAAGCAAGGAGGAAACCTAATCATATGGGATTAGCCTCCTTGTTACAAACCAAGAGAAACACAAGAGAATCTAACCATGGATTAAAGCGATTAACCGATTAAAAATTAAGACTTTTACCGAATATGAACTATAAGCGAATAAATAACATGAAATAAATAACAAATACAGAAAAATAAGGTGCCATATTTTTCAAAAAAAAATTTCGAAATAAATCACATGAAATATAAATTAATATCAAAACTGGTTCTTTTCCTCATCGCAATCCCTCTATACCAATTGTAGGATTATCAACAGAAACGCGGAAGCGCATCGTCCGACACGACGTAGGAAAAATAGAACCTTCATTGTTTTGATTACCTGAAGGGCAGTGAACCAAAGCTTCACGATCGGTAGTTGCTTCTGATAGATCTTCCAGACTATCTCTCGAGGGGATGGGGTGGCTGTGTGGGCAACGTTGATGATGAACGTTCTATCTAGGGTGTCTGTTTCTGATGAAAACACTTAGAGAGGCACAAGGGTGAAAAGATTAGTTTATATATGCGTGAAGTCCAAGACCTAACCCTAAGCCACATGGGCCATATTGTTCTTGGGCTTTAATCTCACTAAAGTCTTATTGGACTTAAGTGACTAAAGAGCATATAACCCAACAATAGGTTCAAAAACAAAGATTAAATTAAGGGTTAAGTATACTTTTGGTCCCTAGAAAGTAAGTGAGTTTTGGTTTTACTTCATATATTTTTGTTTTTCAATCCAAATATTTTCCAAACATTTCTAAAACTATTTGGCTTTAGTCACTGTTGTTGTTTGTCTAAGTTAAAACAAGTTATATATCTCGTAAGATACGTTGATAAGTTAGGTTAAATCATGAGTTATTGAGTTAGGATTTTGACACATAGGATCTTGATGTCCACATACCACTACTGGTTAATGGGATTGGATTACGTGGCTACCTATTTGCTAGCTTAGTTAACAGAGACAAGACTAATTATAAGGATTAAAACTAAATAATTTTGAAAATATTTGAATCCAATCTGAAAAATAGAATTTTCATGGGAGCAAAATAAAAACTCAGTCATTTTTCAGCGATTAAAAATATATTTAAGCCTTGAATTAAATTTATCAATTTTTATAATAAGAACTATCTAAAATAATTTATTTTTCTTTGTTTGATTGGGTTTTGAATTATTTTAAATTGATTCTCAGTTTGAATGATTTGGATTAGAATTTGAACAACGATGAAAGCGTCTCATAATTGGAGATAAAATTCATATCTGAGTTTTATGCTTTAAAGAATTGGTCACTGCTTTCTGTTGGATATCAGAATTACCTAAAAAAACAAGATAGAGTGGGTAAGAGTCTAAGAGAATAAGAACTTTCTTACAACTAAGGGGATAAAGACATGAAGTTCCTTTTCGGGTATATAGTCGGCATGGAGCAATTTTTATTCCGTGCATATTCCTTTCAATATTGGTATATTGGATAAGGAATTTTCTATGAAGGTCGAATAAAGATAGTTGCACTTCTTCTCTCGTTGTTTGTCAGTGATAATTTATGTTAATGATATAATATTTTACTCTATATTTGTCCATTAATTATTTTAAATTTATTTTCAAAAAGTTATAATTTTCTTGATTTATTTAATAAATTTAGTTTATAACTCCATATGTGAGGATTGTTTTGAATTTGAATTTAAATTATTACTTTGAGCTTATATGGATAAAAATTCGCACTTAATTTGTTTTCATGTGGGATTAAAGATAACAATGGCTATCACAAAAAAATTGAAGGAAACTTTTTTTTGTTGTACAAAAAATTAAGAGATTTAAAAGAGTAAAGAATATTTTCCTAAAGATTCAAATTAAGATAGGATGGAAAAGATAGAAGGGGTGGCCAAAAATTTGAAAATGAGAAAATCAAGGAAAGATTTATAATAAATATTCTTAAAGTTTTTTTTGGTGTTCAAAAACTTCAAAGATTTAAAAGAGCAAAAAGAATATTTTCTTGAAGATTTAAATCAAGTTAGGATGGAAAAGATAGAAAAGATGGCTGAAAATTTGAAAATAGAGAAAATCAAGGGATTTGGATTCCAGCACCATAGGCCACCACTATACTACATATAGCACCAGCGATTTTGAGGCCCACGATTTGTTGTACATTTTTTTTCGGTTATCTTTGGGTGAAGAAAAGATTCCGAGGTTTAGAAAGAGAAATTGGTTAAAGATGAATTGATGCTTCATTCAATAGACATTATTCCATAAGGTTTACCATTTTCTTTTCTTGTAACACGGTTTACCAAATTTCTTCAAATGTTGAGAACAATTTAATTTGAAGGAATGAATTTTGTATTTGATATAGATAGAATAAATCCCTAATAGAACAATAGAATATAACCATAGCTTACAAAAGATAATTATTTTAATTTGATTTTTATACTATCTTGTGCTATGACTAAAAAAAATTGGAAGATCTAAAGATATTTGCATGTATATTCTAATTAAGTTCAAATAAAACTTGTTTTTATAAAGGTGAAAATAAAAATGTGTTGGGAAATTGTTATTTCCTGGCCCTTTGAGAATCACCTTAAACATGGAGGAATAAGAACACAATCATAACACAATAATTAATATGGATAACTCCAAAATCGAAGAAAAAACCATGACTGTTGTCTAAAGACTATAAGAGAATAGTACTATATGAAAAGTTTTACTATATATAAACTTTCTTCTCAAATATCCCTATGACCCTATTATACACATACTTTCTATAGTAAACATCCGATCTACATCTCATAACACTCTAAGATAGGAGTAATATAAACAAGAAAGTCAAATACAAGCTTAAAGTATTTGGACCAATTGACAAAAAGAAATTTGGTCCATATATATAGCCTTGGTCTCCCTCTCACCTTGCAATCCTGAATGATCAATATAGGACTTGTTCCAAGATGTTTTATTTTAATCAAAACTAGTAATCTCTACGTTGATTGGAATGCGCACATCTTCAGTTTCATTGTCTACACTGATAATCATAGTTTAAATGAAGTATCATATTTCACCATAAAAGGTATATTCACTTGAAATTAGGCAATCCCAAGAATTTCATCTTTGCATATTTCGAAACCATGCTAAAAAAATTCATAGTGCAACTTTCATATTGGCTTTTTTCAGAAGTTCTCGGCATCGACATAACCTCACCACACACCTTGCATCAACACGAACCAATGCTATGTGCAATTGTAGATCCGCTAGCAACACCTACATAATCCTATCACACTCCTTGCATCAACAACAATGAATGCTTGTGTGCAATTGTGGATTTGTTAGCAATGCCGTATCCTTTTCCATGTGCAATTTTGATTGTATCACAACATCTTTGACTTGTATTTGCCACAAGCCAAAAATCAATTCTTCCATGAAATTTCTCTATCCAACCGCATATTGAAATAGTGTATGCCAACTATAAACCGTGCACTAGAAAAGCTCCAGGGAAGAGTAGTGGGTCACAATGAACGCACTTAAGTACCAAATCTTTCCTAGTAAGAACCTTTCCAAAACAGCACTCATACAATATTACACTTTCTTCTAGCAACCAAGGATGATTCTTAACAAAGTATCATACTTCTTTTATGATGTGAAAGATCAAACAATGCTGCCATCGAGCACACTAAGAAATTAATATCCTATTGAACCATAAGTTCTAATATCACTTGTTGGGAAAAAATGTCATTTCTCCCTTGATAATCACCTTCAACATAGAGAAATAAGAACACAACAATAACACAATAACTAATGTGACATAGAATTTCCTCTCAAACACCCTGATGACCTTAGTGTACATACACTCTCCAAAGCAAACATCTGATTTACACCTCAAAACACTCTAAGAATAGTATAGAGAAAAGAAGAAAGTTGATATAAACTTAAAGTGTTTCCAACTAGTTCAAAATGAAGAAAAAGAGTTTGGTCCATATATGTAGCGTTGGCTTCCCTCTCCCCTTGTAATCTTAGGTGATGTAGGACTGGTTCTAATATGTTTTATTTCAATCAAAACCAACAATCGCTAACCTAAACTCATGGCGCTTGGAGGTTGGTTGTAGGCTAGCATTTTGCCTTGGTAAGGCCTAGATGGGGTTGAAGTCAAATTGGATCATGGCACTTACTAATAGACTTAAGAAAAGGGTTGCACCAGCCTTACTAATAGCTATAGTTTTTGGTCTAATGGTAAGTGTACTTGGGCTAACAAGTGATATCAAACCCAAGGTCATGGGTTCAATTCTTAAAAAAGGGGGACAACTGGTATATGCTAGGAGGGATGTTAGTTGTTAGCCAACATTATGCTTTGGCAATGCCAGGCGGGTTGGAGTTAGATAAGGTTAGAGGTGCGATTCTTGAAAAGGCATGGACAATGGACAACAAGTATTGGAAGGGGGATTGTTGGTTGTGGGCCTGTATCCTGCCTTGGTTAGATCTGATAGGGTTAAGTTGATAGACCTTGATGCTTGGTAATAAGATTAACTAAAAAAGAATTGTGCCTTGACTAATATCTATAACTTTTGACTTAGTTGCAAACACTCATCCAACAAATTGAGTGTAATGTAGAGGGATTAAATATATTTTTTTAGTATAAATCATATACATGTCGTCAAAATTAAATTTAATCTCTATGAAAAATGGTAACACTCGTGAACTTCTCCTTAATAACATTAAACTATTTGGATATATTATTTATGGTTGTTAACTAGAGCTATACCCAATGTTATACACTATGACAACCTACCTAAGTCATTACTAGAGCATTAGCAGTACTACCCCTCATGCGAATATACTCACTCATACATGCTGACATGGCGTGCAAAAATAACATTTTCATGCAATAATTAATTTTAGAAAATAAATAACTTTATCAACTAAATAGAATACTTAACCATAAACAAACTTAATCATTTTTGTAAAACTTAAATAAACTAAAACTAACAAATCCATGATTTGAGAAAAAAATAAAATAAAAAATACATGATTAAAATATTTCATGCGCGGTTAAACTAGTTTGAGGACCCTATCTGCATTTTATGGAGCATTCTAAATAACTAAAAAACATAGAATCGATGACTAACAAACCTCACTATGAAGTGAAGCTTACCACTAGTTGGAACTGTTGACTATTGTAGAGGGTATGCAAAATCTTCATCAACTACCTAATCTAAAAGGGGAGAAGAGAAAGGTGAGCCATCGAATCTCAATGAGTAGATAAATCACTCATATCTCACATGGGATAAACAATAAAAGTTCATATGCAAATGCATCATTAGGCATGAATACACATACACACACACACATACATACATAAACACACATAAACTATCAAGAACAACCATACTAATCATAATAAGATTGTAGGACAACTGAAGCTATATAAATTAGGAATAAATTGTTCTGATCCATATGGTATTAGCTCACTACCGATGGAAGCTAGATAGTCCACTTGCCTTCATATCCTCCCAGCCATTGCGTGGTGATGTTTTGATACTTCACTTGCATCCATATTGTCCCAACTCACTACTTGGTGGGGCTTGGTGCTCCACTTGCATCCATATTGTCTAAAACACTACTTGGTGGGGGCCAATACTTCCCTTGTGTCGGCATTTTCCTAACTCACTACTTGGTTGGGGCCTAATACTTCACTTGTGTCATTTCATCCTAGCTCACTACTTGGTGATGGCCCAATACTTCCCTGGTGTCAGTATCATCCTAATCCATTGCTTGGTGATCGGCTACATGTTAGCATTCTCAATAACTATGACCATGACTGATAGCTAGTAACTAGGTATTCTAGGTTGACCACTTGGTATACCAAGATTCACAATTGTTCTACCATGATTCGCTACTCTACTTAGACTAAGCTCAAACATACGTAATTCAATTGAATAGACAATAAATTCAAATGACACTTGATCTTGTTAGCTGTTCACATGATAATAATTTAAATGATAAATAAATCTTAAGATATGGAAATTGTTCATTTTATACTATCTAGTGTTCCAACAAATAATAATAATGATGATGATGATGATTTAACTCTGAAGCTTTAATAATTGTTTATTCATTTTACTATAAGACTGAGTTTTCTCATACTATATAAATAAATTAATTGTAGAAACTAATAATAATTAAATAATCCTATTACTTATATGCTAATAATTAGTTTATAATTTAATCAGTAAAGTTGCAATAACTATTAGTTATTTACTATTAATCAACTGACCCAATCATGTTACATAATAGTAATACTTAATTAATTAATTTAATTAGGGAACTACACTAATGTTAACTCAATTATGATATTAGTCTTAGTTCTTTCATGAATACCTATTAATTAGGATTTAATTGATACATATTGAGACTATTCTTGTTATTTTAACTGCTAAACTACTTAAATAATAACGATTAAGTGATATTTTTAGTTGTGAAGCGACAACAACTATTAAATAATTTCTATTAACTCGAAATCCTATAATGCTAAATAATAATTGATTTTAACTTAGCAACTATGCTAATTAACTAAGTTTTGATATTAGATGGGCTCTATTAATAATCAAGATTTACATAACATTGTAACTACTGTTCTTAGAATCATAATTGTCATTCATATTGTAACTATTTGGGTAGTATTATGCTAAATAAATAATATTTATATTTCCTAAAATTCATCCTGAAGTGTTTTGTGATATCCTAATTGCTATTCATACACTAACAATTAAACAATAATAAAATTGTGAAACCATGACAACTATCAAGTTATTTTTTATATAGCTAAGTTATATAATTATTTCTAAAATACTATAACTAGAATCGACACATCTTGAAAAATATGCAACAAACAATGCTCCCGTGTAATTTTGAAAAATGATTTCATGAAAAACTATAAATTGGAAGTTCCAAAACTTTTCTAAACTTTAAATAACACATACATATATTATAATAATTTCTAAAATATTTTTAATAGTTAAAATATAACCATGAGCAACTACCCACCCATCAGACATTGCCGATATGCGTTGTCACTGCCAACAAGATCTTGAGGAGTTGGAATGGTCTGCCCAACTAGAAGAAACCATAAAATGTAGATTAGAGATGACAGGAAAATAGGAAGGAAAAACCTCACTGGCTTAACTATAAGAATAACTAAAACCATGAGCCATAAAGAATTGGGAAGGGAATCCTTACTAGAGACATCTAGCATTAATGGGGCAGGAAACAAAAAGTCATCTTAGGCCCTTGCATTGAGAAATAAAACTTCCTAATCCTCAGGAATGGCTTCCTCACCAATGGAGAGGAGGAAAATAGAGAATAATTAGGGAGAGAATAGGTGTTTGAGTGTTTTCTAGAGTGAGAAAGGGAAGGGTCAACTAGCGTAGCTAAGGAGTGTTTCAGGGTGTTTTAACATGTTTATTTATATAGTAGGGGTGTAAAATCACGTGAGAGCACATTCTAGAGGTTCTGGTTTGCCTGACATGCGTTGTAGCATAGTAATTCATGCTGTAGTGTGATGACCTTTGCGAGCATAGGCCTTGCAACTTAAATCACTTGCATTCCAATTTTCATGGGAGTAGAGTTGTATTTCAAAACTTGCATTCCAATTTTTACCTAAAATGTATGGCAACTAGAATGTGGTCCTAAAGCCAAAGTTGGAGGTCTCCTCATGGTCTTTCCAAAATATCTTTGTAGGGTATTACAACCATAGATTCATTGTGGTTCTATTTTTTGTTTATTAAATTTAGAATCTAACATTTCACTATCAAACTGAAAGAATTCTTTAGATGAGAATACACATTTGAGCTAGAGATAATAGAGCTACGCATTGAAGTTTAAGAGGTGAAATCCCATATTGATTGAGATAAACTAAGTGAAAAGTATATAATATGTGAGGACCCACAAACACATTATTTTAATGTTTTGAGTCAAGATATGGTGTCCAGCTGATAAGAGACATTTATGCCACTTATCTTGCTACCAAACCTTAGTTTTGTGCATGGGTTTTACTGAATTATTAATATAATTAACTAAGATTTTGATTTATTCCTCATTGTGTAATTTTGGAAAAATTATATTGGGTTTTGCATTGATTTTGGAATAATTTGTAATTACATCCTGTTACGTTTACTTTATCTCTTTGAGTATAGTTTTGTGTACAAGAGCTTTGGATTAAGTGTAAAGTATCAAGAACAAGGCTAGAAGCTCTCTGGAAGAAGCTTGGAGCAAAAAGGAAGAAAAAGTGTGAAAGTTCACATTCGGGTGAGCGCTATGGTGCTCATTTAGCATTGTGCTAGCGCTCGATAGAGTGACAACCATTAAGTTTTTGTCCTCATCGTTCTGGTGAGCCATGTAGCGCTTATTTAGCGCTCAGTGCTCTTGTGATAGCGGACTTCAGGTCATTAATCTATTTTTGGACCTCACTTTTTCCATTTTAAAGAGCGGTATATATAAGGACTGACACAAACTTTTACCCTAGTTTTTGACTCACTTTTAGGATGTCACTTTAACTACTATTATTCTCTCTCCACTTTCTCTCTCTACATCATCTTCTTCTCTCTATTCTTTCTCTTAGGGATTCCATTAGTGAAGGTGCTTTGTCTTGGAGATTGTGGCAAGGATTATTGCTATTATTTTCAGGTTCTCTTTTATCTTCATTGTTATAATCCTCTAGAGATGGAGGAGTAGATTTCTTTACTAGTGTAAGGGTTTCCGGATGGATTGAGATGATGTTTGAGACCCCTTTTGATATTAAATGCATTGGTTTTCTTAATGTTCTGAGTTTCTATTCCTATAATTATTATGACAATTGCTATAATCTTTATTGGGATAACTAAATTGACGATCGTCATTTAGGGAAACTCTTTGGGCATAAATTGATAGATCTATTGGTTTATATTTGAGGGAGAGCATTAAGATTAACTTTCCAATTGGTGGTTAGGCTATAGCAATTGATTCATTAAATCAATGTGATTTCTAAATAAATTGAGGTCTCATTTATTAGTTATTTACATTGGTCAAATTCTAGAGGTCGATCAATCAATAGTATAATTGCCAGTAATTTATTATTATTACCCACCAATAGGTTTAATATTTGGTCAATGATAATTAATTTCTAATACTAGGAATACCTTGCACTAGTGTCTTCTTTTCTATTGCTATTATCTTTTAAATTCTAATTGTTTTAAATTTTAATTCTCCAAAACCCCAGTTTCTTAACTAAGTATTGAAGCCTCCTTGAGAGAGACAACCTAGGTTATGCCTTTTCTACATTTTTTGTGCAATTTATCATTAAAATAAATTCTAATTTGAGGAGGTAGCGACAACCTTTGTTCACCGCCTCCTTGTGTGATTTTCTCACTTAACCCTTTGTTTAGATTTACTCTATGTTGGGCTCCCCTTCCCAACAAGTGGTATTAGGCCGAAGAAGAGTTTCCACTTATTGGGCAACATAAGCATAAGGAATATCACATCAACGATCCTACAATAAGTGTCGAAATCTTTCAGTATTCGTAACTTGTGCAAGGCTTAAGAAACCATCCTTGCAAAGATTACAACAAATGGACATTTCCTAAAAGCTATCCATACAATGGATCACTCCTTCTCTTGGAGGATACATAAACCAATCAATCAAATGTCATATTTAGAAGCCAAGCCTCTCCTGAGATTTCAACTTTTTTTTTTAATGAGACTTAATGTTAAATCCCAACAAATCCTCCCTTAAAACCAAAGTCTTGCTAAAAGTTGACTATAACAATTATCTCCATAAGTATTCTTTTTGCATTCCTTGTATTCTCAAGTATTCAATGGCATAAATAAGAGCCACACACATGCTCTCACTTGTACCTATGCAGCACACAAAACACATTGTTCTATGTCCATATTTCCAAGAAGACTTTTGACACACCTCCATATTGCTAGGAAGACTTTTGGCACAAGAAATCTCACACATAGATCCAAAAAACTACCATTCTCTTCAACATTCAAACAATCATCAACTCACTCAAACCCTTGGCTCTGATACCACTTATTACATAAACAAACTCTCTCTCACTAGAGAAAGCAATATAAGAAGAAAAATAATATAAATGAGACAACACATACCAAATATAACATGGTTTGGCCCTTTCAACATACATCGACACCCGGTAAGATGTTTCAAAATCTTTCATTGCCTCAGCTTTGCACAACTCAAGTTGTATTGCAAACCATGCTTACAAAAGACTACATCACATGGATATATATATATATATATATATATATATATATATATATATATATATATATATATATATATATATATATATATATATATATATATATATATATATATATATATATAACAACTACCCATATAATGGATCCCTTCCACTTTTGAAGGATACATATAAACCAAACAATCAAATGCCGTATTTATAAGCCAAACCTCTCATGAGATTTCAATGTGGGACTTTGAGTTAAATCCTAACACTACATTGTTATAATTTCTATTGACAAAATTTATTTACAATTGATAGTATGTGTAGAGATTGGCTTTAGAAACTTTTTTCATTTAGGGCCTAATATTCAAAATCAAATTAAACATATAAGGATTAAAATTATAATTTTTATCCTAAAATATGTTAACTTGAATACTATATTCAGTTGCATCCAAACCTAACGAAGAGCATGGAAAAGTTGAAGATTCCACAAGCAACATGTAGGAACCATTAAGCTAGGGATAGTGGGCAAGGGAATACAGAACTTGATTAAAGCTATATAGGATAAAGCAATTTGCTTCTTTGGTGTATGTATGGAATAAATCAGTCTTTATTCATTTCAATATTGGACAAAAAGTTTTCTATTGAGGGACCAATACGGAAAACACTTCAGCATCTCTCCTCCTTTGTTTTTCACATTCCCTACTTCACTTTCTCTCAAGAGATGGCTCTAACTGGTAAAGAAAGTATTGAGCTTGGGATTCAGACACCTGCTGCTAAGTTCTTCAGCTTTTTGGTGAAGCAACCTCACCAGGTTCAAAACATTTCTGAAAGTGTGCATGAGGCCAAGGTTCATCAAGGCGACTGGCATAGCATTGGTTCTGTTAAGCAATGGACTTATACCATAGGTAATTACTGATGCTTCTAATTAATAAAGCAAATCAAAAGGTAAGGTTTTTCATGTAATTGTTGGATACAAAAAATCTTTTATCTTCTTTCACCAAACAATTTAATATTAGCGTTTGGAATGATTAAAATTAAATTTTAAGTTTATTTTATTTCATTTGGTTTCTAAGTTAAATAGTATATTTATAATTAATAAAAAAATATATTATATTTAGAATAAATATATAAAATAGAATTTGAATTGATTTAAAGATATTTTTTTTTGTGTAGAAGGCATTAGATAGTATTTGAAATGACTCAAAAAGAGAAAATTGATTTAATTTGATTTGCATTTCATTTTAAAAATAAAATCAATTGAAATAAATTCTTATTGAATTTGATAAGAGTTTTTTAAAAAAAAAACAATCAAATCCCATGATTTTTAACAAATAAAATTCATTTCTTATTTTTGAAACATCCAGACATAAAATTTGATTTAAATCAAATCAATTCCTATCTTTCTCTAGTCAAAGCACCAACAATTATGGTATATCTATAAGTTGGGATTTTGAAAGGGAGAGGAAGGAAATGAAGGACTTATAGTATAAAATTTTAAAATCTTATATTATAAGTTCTCCTTTCCCCTTTCCTCTCCTTTAAAATCTAAACTCATAAACATACCCTTAATGTTTGAGATAGGTGGTAACCTTTTATATATGATATTAAGGGCTTTAGAAACTTCTGATTTTGGGTTTGTTTTTTATTTTGAAAGTTATATTAGTTGCAATGAGGTTTGAATCTAGGACCTTATGCATACTATTCAAACTCTTTACCATTAGACCAATCCCAGTGACCTATTTTGGGTTTGCCAAAATATTAAAATGCAATAAGATTTAAACCTATTACCTTATAAAAATGAATATAACCTCTCATCATTAGCCCAGTTATGTGGTTTAAGAGGCTAGAAGTTTTTGTTTAATTACTCTAGAGAGGTCCCTATATATAGTTTTTTAATTTTTAATTAGGTCTTAATGATTTAGTTTGTGATCAAGTCCCTATATTATATAAAAATTTTCAATTAAGTTCATATAGTTAAAAATTTGTAATCAAGTGTATAAAAATTTTCCATTTAAGGTCCTATATTGCCCAAAAATTTTCAATCAAGTCCTCATACTATACTAAATTATAGGGACTTGATCAAAAAAATTTAAAAGATGGAGACTTAATTGAAAATTTTTATATAGTATAGGGATTTGATCATAAATTGTTAAATTATTGGAACTTGATTCAAATTTTGGTAAAATATGGGGACTTGGTTAAAATATTTAAACTATAATGACTTAATTAAAAATTGAGTAAAATAATAAGGATCTCTAGAGTAATTAAATCAGAATTTTATTCTTGCATAAATAGTTCATTTATAACCATGATTAAATCTGATTTGCTATTGCTATTAATTGCTTATGAAACCACAGATGGTAAGGTAGTAACATGTAAGGAAAAATTCGAAGCCATTGATGAGCAGAACAAATCACTTACATTCAAACTCTTTGATGGAGATGTTAGTCAACAGTACAAGACCTTAAAGGCCCACTTACAACTGACTGATAAAGATAATGGCGGTGCTGTTGCTAAATGGACTTACGAATATGAGAAGGTCAGGGAGGACATTGTACCCCATGTGCCTACCTCGATTTGGCAACAAAGTTCACTAGAGAAGCTGATGCTTATCTTATCAAGGCATAGATAGCATCAATGGCAAAGAAAAAAGAATGCCTATGGATAAGGGCTTATATGAATAAATCAATGTGTGATTTGAAAAACAGAGAAGTTTGCTTCTTGTTCTTGTGATCCTTCCCTTGTATTAAGCGATGGATGATATATGTCCATCGAAGTCTTGTTGAGTGTGTTCAATGATGTATGAAAAGCTTGTTCTAATATAATTAAATAAGGGATTATGTGAAACCTTCTATGGAGGAGGATTCGTTTGTTCGATTTTTTTTTTAAATAACTTTTAATTAACAATAAGTGTTAGTCAAATTTCTTTTTTTGGAAATTTGAAAATTAAATTGTCTTACAAATTATGAAAAAAATTAAAAAAACCTAAAAATTTCACTTTCTTATTTTAGCTTAATCTCTTTTATATGTTGTCCCAATAAAAATAATTATGTGTGGAAGTGTTGGTGTCTCGCTCTAGGGTAAGGAGTAGGCTGTGTTTAGGCTAGAAAAATTAGATCCATTACCTCTGCATCCCAGGAGGAAAATATGCTAGTTGGTCATTAAGGAGGCAGGGTGTCATGGGGTGTTAATGTGGGAGATCATAATTGGGAGTCAATCAGGATTGATGAGTGCAAATTATTATCATGTTGAGCTAAAGGGGGCCCTTAGGGTATGGCCAAGAATACAACTGTCAAAGTGGTCCAACCTAAGTGATTATAATACTAGCTGATATAGCTTGATCCACTTTAGTTGCGAGCCAAAAAAGTCCAACCTGGCTCAACCTACCTAGTTGGTAGGTTAAGCAGTTTGGCTCACCAAAAGATAAAAATATAAATTTAAAATTTTAAAAATACATCAAGAATACTAATGACCAAGAGAAAAAGAAATCAATACAAAAAAATCAACATAAAATTAAAAGCTAAAATTTTACTCAAATGAATCAAAGCCACAACAAGAAAACACAATCAAACTAGAAGAAAAATAAATAAAAGAAGGGAAAATATGAAACTTCAAGCAACGATTTCAGTCTAGATTTCAAATAAAGAGCATTGTTGATGCTCAAACTTGTAAAGAGGCAAATAGATCTTGGCAGAGGACAGGATCTACAGAGGATAATAACTCAGTGATGGAGATGCACAAATTAAACTTGCATATCATGAACAAAGAGAAGAGGGTGTTGTCATTTGGGAGGGTGGTGTGTGATGCAGGTGTCAACATGAGAGGGCGAGCAGAATGAGCATTGGCCTGGCAAAGTCGCGACATCAAAATAGGGAAGGTGAAGGCAATTGTTGCAGGGAATGGATGAAAAGAATGCGTAAAGTCCTACGGAAGGGATGAGATATGTTGTACTAAGGTTAGAAAAATGAGCTCCTGGTCTACACTCCACAACAAGAAGAGATTTTTCTTTTCAAATAAAAAGCGGCCTAACCTAACGCAACCTGACTCGAACCCATATAACCCACAAGTTAAGTGGGCAAGGTTAGATTAACCCACATTTAAATGAGCTATATTTTGAATAATCCAACCCACTAGGTTGGCTAGTAGGTTGTAATCTATCTTGATAGCTCTAGCTAGGAATTATGGGATAGGGGGTTGGATGAGTTGGGGACCTCGGTTGGCCTCTGGCTGATACCCAAGCTCTCCAGCCTGAGCTCGAGTATGAGCAAAGAGGCTAAGAGGTTGAAAAGGTGAGGTCGATCTTCTCGGCTAGTATACAAACCCGTCAACCTTGAGCTAGAGTGCAAGCGAAGTGGTTAAAAGGTTGAAAAGGTGAGGTTGGTCTTCCTGGCCAGGACACAAGCTCTATAGCCTTGAACTTGAGTGCGATTGAGGAGGCTAAAGAGGCAAAAATTAAGGTCACCATCCCGACTGGTCTACACACATAGCCCTCTAGTCCCGAGCCTTTTTAAGAATGAAGGGACTTATAGGGTGAGAAATCAAAAGTGGTCTTAAATATCAATCTTTGAAAGGTAACGGGTCCCAGTTCAATACATTGGTTGTATTTTAGAGATAGTACTCCTTCTAGCCATTAATTAAAACACATTTGTAGCAGAAGTGAAAGATGAGTGTCTGTGGAGCTTTTCTTCTAGAAATTTTTTTCTTTGTAGGTTTTTAAAGAAACGACTTAAACTTCCTTAGATTGGATAGTTGGATGAAAGGCGTGGAAAGATCTTGTCTTTCCTTGTGTAGAACTCTTGGTATGGTTTATCTTACAATGACTTCTTGACACTAAAGATAGCCTTTGTAAATTTAACAACATCTCCTCTAATGTAAACCATCCTTTTTACACATTGTATCAGTCTTTAGAACATCTCTTTTTCTCATGCTATTTGTCCTCATGCTTGTCCAACCCAACTTAGGCTATGACTGGCATATAGGGATCATGTTCCCTTACAAGCACTAACACACAAATTTCTAGGAAAAACAAATAGAGTTTCCCCTTATGCTTAACCTTAAACTTATTGACACACCAATCAATAGGACACAGAGTCGCTAACAACTCTCTTCATCCGTTCCCACCAAAATAGCTGTCATATATCTAATACATCTTGGATGAGTCGAGATGTATAGAGTATTGGGAGTTGTGAGCTTCTTCCAAAATGGTCTTTTTGATATTTGCAACATTAGGTATGCATAGCTAGTTACCAAAACAAAACACTTCCTCTAAATCCATCATAAACTTAGAGGTTACCCCATTTTGACATCATTCATCAACTTGAACAATCTATAGTCTTAAACTTCAGTGCCTTGATGTGCTACAAGAGAGATGATTGGGCTTTCACATTAGTAAAGAGTATCCTAGACATCTCCAGGTCAAATTGAATTCAACTAGCCTCAAGTTGTTGGACTTTCACAGAGGTCTTCTTTAGGAACAATATATGGGCCAAGATGCCTATATATTTATTGCTCGTGCATTCACGACCATGTTAGCCTTACTAGGATGATACAAGATAGTGCAGTTGTAATCCTTAAACAACTTCATCCACCTTCTGTTGCCTCATACTATTTGTTACTCAAAGTTTGTTTCAATAATACTATTTACATTGATAATTTTGATTATAATTTTTTTTTCATATAATCTTATATATCAATAAATGATTAAAATTCATGTACATCGCATATTTCTCCAAAAGTTGAAATGTGATACTAGATTAGTTCCTAAAAGTTAAAATGTGTTATCACTTTGATTCCTAAAACAACACATGAAATCAAATAGGTCCTTGGAAATTTACAATTGACCAAAAGGGAAGGAACTTATTTAATTTGATGTCACATATATTTTCCAATACGAATGATATTATACCTTTTAGGGACCTATTTGATGTAAAGAACTTTCAAGGACTAATGTGATGCCATATTTTAAATAACTTTGATAAATTTAATTATCTATACTATTAATAAAGGGGATTGAGGTGAGTAACCACCTTTTGGTGTTTACTTACTCCATTAAATTTCGTTTGCAAGTCCACCAACCACTATCTCATTTACCCTCACTTCTCCATATTTTCTTTTTTTCTTTTTCATGTAGCAACCTCTTTTGTAGTATAATAAAAGGAATATAAAAATTACAAAAATCTTCAATTTCTATTAAATATAATATCAAATAATTTCATATAAAATCATATATTTCATAGGGGATTAACAGGTCAAGCTAAAATATATGATTTTACATGTCTGGTTAAGTGCTTATATTACCGTAAAGTTGATTTATCCCTATATTTCTCTTTTCATCTTCGTGAACTAACACCGATAAAAAGGCGCAGTGCCTAGTCACTGGTTTCATATAAAATAATTATAGACTAAATTGATATCACATGCTTATTTTAAGCATCAAAGTGCATGTTAACTCAATCTATTTTAATATTAATTTTTAATCTTCTTATCAATATATTTTAATAATACTATTTATTTTATTAATCTTTATCTACAAATTTTCATAATAAATTTTCATTTTTATATATTCGCAAGTGATGATATATAAATTTTCATCTTAACATATTCGTGTAGAATTAAATTCCTCATGCATTTCTTGAGTTCTGCACTAATAAATAAATTTATTCTAAATTGTGAATGTATTGTATTGATAACGGGGCATATCACATGAGAGGGCGGTTTATTATGAGGGAGAGAAGGAAATCTTAGTTGTACAACCATATATGAAGGTCAAAATTAAAAGTTAATTAATGATAGTTAATACTCACATGCTATTTAAAAAGGTCATATGACTTTATTTTTTAATCTTAATCATTCTTGTAAAATCCAACTAATCAAGAGTTACTCATTTCACTCTAATACTAAAGCAGCCTCTCACTTGAGTAGCTCACATGCTAATAAAATATGTGGTTGTGCATTTGTGCAAAGCCAATCATTATCGTAGCAATTTTAATATCAAAGATTGGGACAAAAAATTATGTAACTAAAACAATATATTACATAGGGGTTTAAGCAAATAGATCCAACTAAACCAAATTCAATTCAAATTAATTGATATGTTTGGTTCGGTATGGTTCAGGTCCGTTGGTTAGAAATTGATCAAACTAAAAGTACATTGATTTGGGTATCGGTTCTCAACAATTGGATCCAAACCAACCCGATAACCTAATGATATGAACTATATAATTCATTTTTTGTTTTTATTTTGTTTAGTTTACTTACTAAGAAGGTGAGACACAACACAACACAACACAACCCTAGCTCACTTTTCTTTCTCACTTCAAGTTCCCCCTCAAATCCCTAACACTCAGCATAGCCCTCTCTTCTCTTTCTCTCTCCACCGTGATGCCTATCTTGCCGCTTCCAGACCATACCACAAATCGCGAGTCCTTAGTGCTCCTTATTCATTGGCATCAACACTGTCATTGCACCTAGTAGATTCAGTGTGGCCTGCTCCACCATGGAGCACAAATCTGTTGCCCCAGCTTCCAAGGTGCAGTTGTGGTCAACGAAGGAGGAGGAAGCCACAATGGGTATAGTAGAAAATTGCAAGGCAAAGGTAGAGGAATTGACCCAAGATGATAGTGGCAATTGAGTATTGATGTGGTTCTATTTTCTTTCTATTTTTCATTCTGAGCTTTAGATTTGGTATGTGTTAGGGGAACATTGGTGAATTTTGATTTTGTTCTATGGACTTTTGATGGATGATTTTTGTTTTTTGATTTGTGACTCATTGTGATTTTGAGATTGTCTTGCTTATGGATTTTTGGGTGAAGGCTTCTCTTTTTTTCTTTATGATCAATTCTTTGAACCTCGATTTTCATTTACATTTTTGCTCAGTGTGTTAATTTCAAAATTTAGATTTGTTGTGGCCTAATGGTTAACTGGTTTATAGGTTTATGATTTGTTTTCCATTTTCTTAAGTTTTTTAAATCAATTATATTATATGTATTTTTAGAAAAAAACTCAATTGGATAGCCCCATACCCAAACCAAACTAAACGGAACTTGATCGAGTTGGTTTAGTTCGGATCTTAGGAAAAAAGTGGTCAACTTCAACCAAACCAACCTAAACCTAAAATGGTTAGTTGGATTCATTTGCCCTCTAAACCCAAACCAATCCAGCTTGATTACACCCCTAATATTGCACATCTTTTCAAAATAGATTTGAACATATTTATCATATGTAAGACCATAAAAATAGAAACACCTAGAAATAAATTAAAATAACCTCATAAAAGACACAAAAAAGGTGCAAAAACTATAATTGAAAGAAGCTATAGATATGGATAATTATACTCAAGATCTAATAGATCTAAACCCTTTATTGCATAAAGAAAATATTATTAAGCAATAGGATAATTTCCTGCGTATAGTTTGATTGGAGGATAAAAATATGGGATAAAAATTGCATAAATAAACTTCATGTATTATTTCACATAATTTATTTATGTAAATTTTATCCTTTTTTGACCCTCAAGCAAACACACCTTAATCTTATGTATCACGGTGACCAATGATCAACATTTAAGACCATATGATTGTGCCAGCACTAGTTCCACCAAAGAGCCAAAAAGAGCACAACCCTCCCATTTTGAGCATAGAAACGAGTCCACCTCTGTATTGGAGGCTTTAGACAGATAGGACAATTCAAACTAGTAGAGTTTGATTTTCATACCACATTCAAAGAATCTATAGCAGTGAAATATGGAATTCAAAAGTTTGATTTTTATCTTAGAGGACATCAATTCAATGTCCACCTCAATAACTCCTCATTTTCAAAAATGTTTGAATTCAAAAACAAGGTTCCTCTAAACCCACAAATTCTCATATTAAAATAATGGCTTTCTTGATATGATTTCTCTATAAAACATATCAACGAATCACAATCTCATCCCATATTTTCTTTCTAGACCCACCAATCCAAACCTCACCATATTTAGTTAGGATCCTTAGATTTTGAAGAACACTTTTTGTTATGAGAACTGAGGAAATCGATACGACAAAAGAGGTTTAGGTCCAAAAACTTATGCTTCCTACAACTCCTCCTCTACCAAATATAGAAATCCACATTCCATCCAAATATAGTATACCTATCAAAGCCATCGCCTATATGGACATTGGTAAATCTGGCTATTCTCCCATCCTCAACATGGAAACCTTGCTCTTATTTTTTCAAGCCACTAATGAGAAATTTTTCCTAACAAACTTAGTTACCCAAAAACAAGATTAAATCATGTTGTTGTGCATAATGTATTAAGGCCAATTCTCTTTTTTGTCAATGTTATTAGTATCTCTAGTATACCTATATCGATAAGCATTGCTATTCTTTGATTTATTATAAAAATAGTACACATTTGGCATTTTGGCAATGAATTCCATATTTCATTGCTTCATTTTACATCAAGTTGTTCTAATTTGTCAATTAATTTGTATGATCATTGAGGAACTTCTTTCCTCATTCTTTGATTCCAATACGATTTTTATTTTTTAACATTTGGTTTTGGTTAAAATCAATTCTAATTGCTTAGAATAATAATTTATATACACTACAGAAAAAACGTTGTTACCGACGGATTTTAAAGATTTCGACGGAAAATTTAATTTTCGCAGATTTTTTGACGGATTTAACCAGGTAAAAACATAGTCGGAAATTTTTATGACGGATTTTCCGTCGATACAAGTTATCGTAAATTCCTAACGGATTTTTGTCAAAAAATCCGTCGGTAATGAGCACCACAATTCGCAGCGAAATTCGTCGCCAACTCACTATTCCGACGGATTTTTAATAATTACCGACGGATTTTTCCATCAGAAATTTTAATTTAAAATTATTTTTTTTTTTTCTATTTTTTTTCCAGGAAAAATCCGTCGTAATCAAATTATTTTTAAAATTTTATATTTAGCGACGGATAATTCCGTCAAAAAGGATAAAAAAGTTTCGATTGAAAATTTTTATTTATATTATTGACGGAAAAATCCGTCGGTAATTATATAGTTTTTTATGAAAGAATCCGTCAGTCAATTTTTGAGGGTTACCTAATCATCTCAGATTATATTTTTTATTTAAAGCTAATTACAAAATACATAATTATATTTAATAGTAAAAAATTGTAATAAACAATAAACGCAACAAATTTAAGTTCAAAAGATATAATGATAAATATGTCAGAAAGTGTACAGACACAAATTTCAAAAGTTCGAACATATAACAACGAAAAAAAAACAAGAAAAGTCAAGGAGCATCATCGTCATATCACCATCGCCATCGCCATCACCATCACCATCACCATCACCATCATCATCATCATCATCATCGACGTCTGGCTGTGGAAGAGCCTGCCTCATCTTCTTCCATAGAGACACCATCTCTTCTTCATCTTCTTCATCTTCATGTCCATGGCCTTTTCCTTGTCCTCAATCTTCTTTTGCATTTCTTGCCATTGGCGTTGTCTCTCGCGTCTTGCTCTTGTATATGATGAAGTTCCGCGTTGAGCAGATGAACTCGCTCGCGGACCTCATCATCTTCGGCAGTGGACCCAGTGCCTAGATGCCCCAGTGATAGAGGGAGGAAGGACTACTCGCATAAAATGACCCCATGCCATAGATGCGGTTTCTGTAAGGGCCAACTACCTCTTGCCATAACTGGTCCTCATCAATCGGTGGGCACTCCTCACCGCCAATCCTCTCTCCCGCTAGGTCGTAGCCTCCTGATACGCTACTCGTAGGTATGCTATAACAAAATAAAATTGATTAAACCTCTATCAAATATATGAAATAATAAATTAAATATATATATATGAATAATAAGTGCTCAGAACATATATACCCAAGCATTCTCTTGAGCGAGGATCGACCTATGTCTTCTCTTTCTTGCGCGTGTGAGTCTTTCTGAACACCTCACTCTGTGTGGGTTGCCTCTTTAACTCGGTAGCCTGCAATTTGAGTGAAACATGTAAAATAATAGCAAGTGAAAATATAAATTTAACAAAAGGAATTTAAAAAATGTTTAAAATCATGACTAAACCATCCGATGACGCGTAGTCTCTAGTGGCAGAACCACCACAATGAACGGATCCACCCTTTGCGACGCTCTACTCGCCTTAGCCTTCAAAGACTTATCTTTAAATTTCTCGCTTCTCCAGGATTGCCACAAATAGTCCAAGCTGGCCTGAGTCATCCATCTAGGGTCTCGTCCGCCGTTCAGGATGTCAATGTACATGTCTTGCCTGTATGCTGCCTTAAACTTGAAGAGGTTAAACATGAAATCTTCATCTTTGGGATGGATGATGAAGTGGCTCTACACATGGAAGTGAAAAAAAAATTATTGAAAGTAGTTTCTAAAGTATGTTGACACATTTTCAATATAATTATCTTATTTTACCTTCCACTCAATAAACAAGCGCAACTTCTCATCCTCGTAACTTGCCAAAGGACTCAATCGGCCTATCATACAATTTCTGGATGGTGTGTGTCACCTCGTGCATGGCATGTGCATTTGGATGCCAACTTCATAACAAATAGTACAAAACAATGTTAATATATGTTAAGAAATTGTTGAAAATTATTACAACAAGATTCATAAATTGAGCAATTAAATTACTTACCTTTTCTTACCAAGACGTTCAAGCTCTACCCGTTCCTCCCTGTGGACCCATGTCCTCGATTGCCTCCAGGAACCACCAACTGCCCCGCTTTCATCATCCCCTTGTGAGTCGTGTGGTGGGGTGGGGAGGATCTGGCGATGGTAGTGGAGGTGAAGGCATCAGGGGTGGTGGCATGGAAGGGATAGAAGTCGATGTGTGAGCAGCTGTGGTAGATGCCTCGGCTTGGAGGTTGATTGCTGATTATTTGGGACACCCTTCCCCTGCCCTTGCTTTTCCCTTTAGGTGCCATATCTGAAAAATAAATGACAATGTATACAAAATCAAATAATATGATAATTGAAAATAAAAAGATGTAATAAGTATAAGACTAGACACATCACATTTAATCTGAAAGTTGAGGACTATCTTCATCATTCTCAGTCTCAACATCATCCTCAAACTCATCTTCCTCATCCTCATCCTCCTCATCACTACCATTGCTTTCGTTGTGTTCACTCATTAATTGATGACTGGAAGAGTGAATTATCTCAACCTCACCAGAATTGGAACGTAAACTTGGCAATGTTCCTCTCAACGACTACCTGAGAGGGACTGGATCATTCACTTGAAAAGCGTCGTCAGGTAGTTCTTCGACCTCAACTCGACCCCTTGGTTTAGTTTTCATGACCATCTTCCAATCCTTTTTGCACTTTCAGGGTATGATGCATAATATACCTGTCTTGCATTCTGAGCAATGATGAAAGGATCATATGCACCATATCTCTTAGTATGATTCACCTCGATAATTTTATATTGGTTGTGTATGCGTGTTCGTCAGGACGTCTTGGGTCGTACCAATCACAACTGAACAACACTACCAATTTTTTAGGTCCATCAACCACATATTCAATCTCCAGTATTTGTTTGATTACTCCATACCAATCACCCTCCCCACATGCATCCCTGACACACACCCCACTATTGTCTGTTGTTCTCCCTCGCTCCATTCAAATGTATGAAACTTATATCCATTCACATAATACATTGGCCAATTGTTTGCTTTGTTAGGACCCAAGCCAAACTTTGTAAATAAGGACATGAAACATTATTGTTTTTATCAAACACCTACATGAATAATTGAAATTAAAAGATCAACACAAAAGATGACAACTAGAACATGTGTGTGATATTGGATCAAATGGTTACTAGATAGTTAGGTCACATACAAAGGATCTGAACCATGCTGGAAATTGTTCAAGGGTGTGTCGCTCATCAACTTGTTCAAAATACCTCTAAATTAAACATTGCAGGTAAAATAAGATTTGATTTGTGTCATCGTTCATAAATAATTGAAAGTGATACATTGATATCACTCACGTTTTAAATGGTTGCACTTCTTCAAGTTGATTAAGATATGTAAATGTGCAGCATGTTTCTCTTCTGATAGCCAATGGGGTTTGGATTTTCCAGGGCACGTCCGGCTATTGAATATAGACAAAGTATGTTGAGTTGAACTTTCACCCCATCATCATTCAACAACCCTTGTTCGTCTAGATTGAACATGCGGCTAAAGTAATAGGAACAAAAGAAAGATGTCTCCTTAGAGATATATGCCTCACATATGGAACCTTCTACCTGAGCCCTATTTTTCACAGTTCTCTTGAAACTTCCAATATTTCTTTCAACGATACATCCATCTATTGAACCGGCCACATACCCGTGCTTCGTATGCCAAGTGTACGGGTAAATGTTCCATGGAATCAAAGAGAAAGGAGGAAATATTCTCTCTAATTTGACAAGAATTATAGGAATGTTTCTCTCCATAATTAAAAGATCTTCAACCCTCAGAGTGGATGAGCATAGGTCTCTAAAATATTGACTTAACTCAGTCAACGGCTTCCAAACGGAGAGGTAATTCTCTAAATGCAATAGGAAGTAAGCACTCCATAAATACATGACAATCATGACTCTTCATGCCAACAAATTGTCTTTGTGCAACATTGACGCATCTACCCAAATTTGAGGCATAACGTCAGCATCCTCAACTCTTGCATCCACTTACACTTCTTCTCGACAGAAGTTAGTGTGTAACTAGCCTTCGGCTTACACACACGGCCATCTGGCAACTTCTGTAAACTCAACTCAGGTTGCTTACAATACTCTGCCAAATCTTTCCTTGCTTTCACATTGTCCTTGGTCTTATCATATCCATCACAGTGTTTATGATGTTATCACACACATTTTCTCTACATGCATTACATCAATACAATGACGAACTAGATTATCTCCCAATAAGGCAGCTCCCAAAATATACTTTGTTTGGTCCAATTATGATCTACCCGTATCCTGGAAATCGTATGGATTTACCCAATTCAGTTATCTTTGGAAAGCCTCTAACTCTATGCCAAACCTGGTTACCGCTTAGCCTCACAGGAGGCTCATCACGTTCAATCATCTTCTTTTTAAACACATCCTTCTTACCCCTAAATTCATGATCAAGGTCCAAAAACCTTCGATGAAGTCAAACCATGAGTTTTCGACCATGTTTCAATGTGAATGCTTTTGTATCCTCCATACAAATTGGGCATGCCAATTTTCCTGCGTTATCCAACCTGACAACATTCCATAAGCTGGAAAATCATTGATAGTCCACATCAATGATGCCCTCAGCAAAAAATTTTGTTTTGTGAAAATGTCATAAGTTTGTACACCAAATACCACATCTCCTTAAGCTCATCAATCAATGGTTGGAGGTAAACATCAATCTTGGCTTTGGGATTATCGGGCTAGGGATTATACAAGTTAAAAACATGTAAGGATCTTTCATGCACATTTTAGGAGGGAGATTGTAAGGTGTAACAACCAGGCCAGCAAAAATAGGGTTTGCTAAATTGATTATTTAGGAGTAAATCCATCTGCACAAAGCCCAGACCTAATATTCCTAGGATTCGCAGCAAAATCAGGATAAATTTGGTCAAAGTGTTTCCAGGCTTCACCATGGGAAGGGTGGGTCATGACACCATCATTTCTCTTATTCTCAAAGTGTCACCTCATGTAAGGTGCTAAACTCATTGAAGCATACAACCTCTTTAACCTTGGAATTAGGGGCAAATAGTGCATTCTTTTATAGGGAACATCCTTATATCTTCCATTTCCAGATCTTTTTGGTTTGAACCTAGGGCTTTCACAAAATTTGCATTGGGTTAAGTATGCATCATCTTTATAGTACAACATGCATCCCTTCAAACAACAATCTATTTTTTCTGATTTTAGCCCAAGTTTTGAAACTAATTTCTTGGCTTGATAGAAATCCTTCGAAGGAACTAGGTTGTGGACTAATCTCACTCATCAATGATGCCCACTGATAAACGAAGTTTGACTTTGATTAGCTTCTGACTTTATAGCTAACATCCTAACCGCTAGAGACAACTCAGAATGCACACACCCTTCCCATAGAGGGGCCTTTACAGCCTCTAATATAGAGAAAATTTCTAAGCCTCGGCATTAGGAGCCTGGATAGAAGGTTCATAATCTCATGCATTTGGGCCCCAACTACATCATAAATCATTTCCTCATATCGTCTAGAGTTATCCTCCCAATTAATATTTCCCATGATATGCTCACCAATATTAACTCTACTTGAACTACCTCTAACATATGTATTTTCAACACTAGCATCTTCAAAATTGTGTGTAGCAACTTCCCCATGTATAGTCCAAACCCAATAATCCGCCATAAAACCATCCTTATACAAGTGATACCTAATGGTGTCCATATCAAAATATTTCCTACATTTGCACTTAGCACAAGGGCACCTAACTGTTTGCTCATTCATAAATTGTCCTCTAACAAGCCACCCTTACAAACTGTTCAACTCCTGTGTAAAATTCAGGTTTGATTCCCTAGAACTGGGGTACACATATCATACATCCATAGTCTCTTCAGGAATCATGATTCTTCAATATGTAATTTAACCTAACAAATTCATTTAAAGTTTTAAAAATTAAGATCTTATCTAATTATTAATACATCTAAACAAATCATCTTCTGAAAGTAAAAATCTTGGTAAATAATTTGTGCTCTTTAATTTAATGTCTCCTTCGACAACACCCCCTTAAATTAAGATTCCACTATTTAAATTAAAAATAAATTCGCAGAACCTCTCCTGAAACTAAGACATCCCAAAAAATTAATTTCAATATCCAGATATCAATCTAGTCAAATAAACTGAACAATACAATCAAACAAACATTTAAAGATCCTAAAACCGTTCTAGAGCACACCCCTTATAACATCACAACATGCATATCCTGCAATCTCCGCATACACAATCAATCTCCACAGCAAACAATGCAAACAAGTCGGAGAAGGACCTCTACGCCCTTCCCCAAGTATGCAATCCCAATTTCCTACAACTCTATCTTAGAAATCATAAGTCTCTATCCTAAAAAAAATGTAATTAAATAAGGAGAAGAAACAATTACTTACCTTAAAAGAGACAAAAGAATAATAATACTCTAACCAGAGTCGACGTTCTGTAACAAAATCAATCATTTAAATTAATAACTTCAAAAGAAATACTAATAACCAATCATGATATAGCACAAATAGCATTTGAAGCAATGCATAATTGAGATTGAAATTTAATCAAATAGGTGGCATGCATGGCCAGTGAAGTGAAAAAACAAATAAATAATGGAAGGATTTTGATTGATTTTGACTAGCACAAAATCACCTCCAGCAAATTATGCTTCTTTTCTTCTTCTATTTCCTTGAGTCTTCGTATATTTCTCTGAAATCTCGGTTAAAGCTTTTTGTTTGTGTAAATAACTAATTATATATTTATCGATTTGCATTTTATTCTTGACTAAACTTGTGATAATTTGATCACTAAATTAAATCTACTCAATCTTGACAAAAAATACGCTTAAGACCTTTGTGATTATTCAAGCCAAAAACAACATATCAATCTTAACAACCAGTATGGATAATGCATGACAAAATATAGAATGAATCAAAGACTAAAATGGTGTAAGGATCATATCTCACCTCAAGTGGATGCGCTAAGGAGTCGCACGGAGAGCAGCGGACCAGGTCGTGAACCCTGGTAAAGCGCGGGGTCGGAGTCGCGGAAGTCACGTGACGGACGAACGCACTGGCGCGGGTCGTCGACTGGTCCGGCACGCGAGTCGTCGCAGTGGAGCGGTGGCGCTCCGGGCGTCGTTTCCGCACGGGCGGGTTCCGGGTGCGCGGTCGCGGGCGCAGTGGCCTCGCGGTCAGGTGGCGGGGCGGGGTGCGGGCCACGAGGGGGGAGAGAGAGAGAGAGAGAGAGAGAGAGAAAGAGAAACCGATGCGATTCTGAAGGATGAGATTGAAATATCATCTTAATATTTCAACGGATTTTTGAATTGGACAATAACAAAAGTGCGCCATTCTTTTCGATTTCTGTAATATGTTACCGATGGATTTTTCGTCGTAATGTTATTTACCCAGTATTTTATTTCCACGGAAAATTCGTCGGTAATATTAATTTATCCCGATTAAAAAATATAATTAATTCCCGAAAAAATTGTCAGTAATATTAATTTATCCCATTTTAAAAAATATCTATTAATTCCGACGGAAAACATCGATAATTGGCGTGCCAAATATGTTTGGGTTGGCGCCAAGGTTCCGTGGGATTTACCGATTTTTCCGTCGTAATGTATACAACCCAAAATATCCATATTGTTTACATTTAGAGGAAAGATCAGTAAAAATATCGACGAAATAAATCTCGGTAAAATCCGTCGATTAACTCGGTTCTTGTAGTGATATATATAGGAGATGACTCTAATGAGATGAGTGAATTATTATGAGAGTAAGAGGAGCAAATCTAGACCATATAACCATATATGAATTGTGATAATTGAAAGTTATTAATGGTAGTTAATGATCACGTGATTATTTAAAAATGACATGTGATTTTATATTTTAATCTTGACTATTCTTGTAAGATCCAATGACCCAAATTTAACCCACTCACTTCACAATAAACCATCCATCTCACTTGAGTCATCCCTTATATATCAGGGATGACTTTAGTAAGAGGAGTGATTTATTATGAGAGTAAAAAGAGCAAATATAGGCCATATAATCATACATGAATTGTGAAGAGGCTGTCGCCTACCTCCTCAAATTAGAAAATTAATTTAACGCTAAGTTACACAAAAAATGTAGTAAAGGACACAATCTATTTCTCAAGGAGGCTTTATCACTTAATTGGGGGTTTGGAAGAATGAAATTATAGCAATTGAAATTAAAAGATAATAGCAATAAGATAATAGCAATAGTGAAGAAGGCACTAGTGTAAGGTGTTCCTAGGATTGGAAATTAATCATCATTGACCAAATATTAAACCCATTGGTGGCTATTAGTAATAAATTCCTGGCAATTTTACTAGTGATCGATCAACCTCTAGAATTTGACCAATGCAAATAATCAATAAACGAGATCTCAATTTATTTAGAAATCACAATGATTTAATGAACCAATTGTTATAGCCAAACACAATTGGAAAGTTAATTCTAATGTTCTCCCTCAAATATAAACCAATAGATCTATCAATTTATGCCCAAAGGGTTTCCCTAAATGACAATTTTCAATTTAGTTATTCTAATAAAAATTATAGCAATTACCACAATAATTATAGGAATAGAAATTACAAGACATTAAGAAAATCAATGCATTTAATATCAAAAAATGTCTCAAATACCATCCCAATCCATACGAAAATTTCTACACTAGGTAAAGAAATCTACTCCTACATCTTTGGAGGATTACAACAATGAAGATAAAAGAAACCTGAAAAAAATAGTAACAATCATTGCCACAATCTCCAAAACAAAGCACCTTCATCAATGAAACCCTTAGAGAGAAGAATAGAGAAGAAGAGAGAGAGATGTAGAGAGAGATTGTAGGGAGAGAATAATAGCAACTAAAATTTGTAGCCTAAAGTGAGTCAAAAGCTAGGGTAAAGGTCTGTAATAATCCCTTAAATACTATTTTCTAAAGATGGGTTAAAATGATGCCCAAAGGGATTAATGAACTGTTCTGCGTAAGTGCATGAGCGCTGGCGCTCACCAAAGCGAGTGGTCCAAAATTTTCATGATTGTCTCTCTCCAGAACGTTAAAGTGCTAAATGAGCATTGCAGCGCTCACCTAAGAGTGAGCTTCTATGGCTTTTATTTCTTTTAGTTCCAGTTCCTTCAAGAGTCTTCAGCCTTGTTCTTAACACTTTACACTTGATCCAAAAGCTCCTATGAATAAAACCATACTCAAAGAGACAAGTCAAATGCAATAGGGTGTAATTACAAATTATTTCAAAATTAGTTCAAAAACCAATAATTCTTCCAAAATTACACAATAAGGAATAAATCAAAATCCTAATTAATTACATTAATAAAACAATAAAACTCATGCAAAAGGCTAAGGTTTGGTAGGAAGATAAGTGACATAAATATCTCTTATTGATTGTGATAATTGAAAGTTCTTAATGGTAGTTAATGATCATGTGATCATTTAAAAATGTCACACGATTTTATTTTTTAATCTTGACCTAAATTTGACCTTCTCACTCTTACAATAAATCACTCATCTTAATTGAGTCGTTTTATCCTATAAATAGAGGATGGTTTTAGTTAAAGGAGTGTTTTATTACGAAAGTAAGATAAATAAATATGGGCAATATAACTATACATGAATGGTGATAATTGAAAGTTATTAATGATAGTTAATGATCACGTGATTATTTAAAAATATCACTTGATTTTATGATTTAATCTTGACCATTCTTGTAAGATCCAACGTTCGGATTTGATTCTCCTCTCTCACAATAAATCACCCATCTCACTTGAGTCATCCCTTATATATTGGGAATGACTCTCACGAGATGAGTGGTTTATTATGAGAGTAAGATAAGAAATATGGTTCATATAACCATATATAGATGGTGATAATTGAAAGTTGTTAATGGTAATTAATGATCATGTGACCATCATACTCATGGGATGTGCACCTTGACCTCAAAATTTTGTTAATAAACTAGTAAATTCCATACCTCTTGATCTACATGTTAAAGTCATTTACTTTTATTTTTCTAACCTTCACTCATGCTTTTATAGACCAAGATTTTTGGGATTTAATGTATATGATAATCTCATTTCAACTTAGCTTTCAATTTAATCTCTTATTGTGGCTAAAAATTGGGTTATATTTGAGGTAAATTTTATGTCTTATAGATAGCTTCTTTTCTATTTAAGAATTTTATTCAGACTTTTCTAGGAAAATATATAAATATTTTTATATTTATAACACTAATTTATGGCTAAGAATATTTTAAGTGGTTTCTACTACCCTTCCTAAAAAAAGGGTTCAAAACCATTCTTATTTAATTTAATACAATTTGAGCATGTGTTAGTTTTTCTCCATATAGGCATTGATTTATCATTAGGTGATGATTACCATACATGTGCTGGTCAATGTATTTGATGGAATTGCCACGTGGAAGGCGGTGAGAAGACACACTATTGTTTAAAGAGGTAAGATTAGTGAGTAGCTAATTGTGTGTGGAGACTCAATGGAGGGTAAATTAGTCCTTATTATTTTGTAATTTTTCAAGTGAGCTGAAAAGATGAATTTAAAAACAAAATAATTTTAATTCGTGAAAAGAAAAAGTTGAACCCAAAACGACAAGTCTCCATATCGCCGCCACCCAAATCCCTAATGGAAGCATTGGTTGAATTCAAGTGTTGTGACTGATGGATCTGTTTCTGGTTCGGTAGTGGAACTGGTAGCTGGCGGATCTCTGTTCTTCATTTGGCAAGACGATTGAAGTGCGCGAGCATTGTGTAGTCGAAGCGGCATGAGCCTTCGGGTGCGGCGTTGGAGGCAAAGCGTGGTGTTAGAATGACATGCATTTTTGTTCAGAATCGCCAATAGTTGTTTTTGGCTATAGATTGGGTGGAAAGGCCGGAAGTCAATGAACAATTTATGGGAAAAGAAGGTACTACTTTTTGGAAATATGGGGCATTTTTTAGATATGTTTTAGAAATTCAGTGTATATCTAGTGTTGTTGGATTTATCCTGATTTAAAAAAAAAAAAAAAAAAGATTGTGGAGGAATACTATTGACTAAAAATAAAAAATATTACAAAATAAATATTAAAAACAATTAAAATTAAAAAAAAAAAAAATATCAAAAGAAAAATAAAAAAACAGTACACTTCATATAATTCGAACAAAAATTCTTAAAAATGAAATGGAAAAAGAAAAAAAAGCTGTTCACAACAAAAAATTCAACAAATCAAATCCTAATAAAAAATAATTAAAATTAAATTAAATTAAAATAAAAAATATAAAAGAAAAAATAAAATAAAAAGCACTATATACTATATAGAATTTGGAAAAATTGAATTCTAAAAAATTAGAAAATAAAAATATTAAATATTAAAAATAACTAAATTTAAAAAATCAGAATAAAATAATATGAAAGGAGAAAATAAAAAATAGCACTGTTCACTAAAAAAAATAAAAACCAAATTCTTAAAAAATAAAAGCTAAAAATTAAAAATAATTAAATATTAAATGTTAAAAATAAAAAAGCACTTTCTATTGCCTTTATTTTCATTTTTCTTTAACTTTTCACATTCACTTTTCAAAAAAAATTTTAATTTAATTAAACGAATAAATGATTTTAGTTTAGTCTTTTTTTTAGAAAATACACTATTTGCTTTTTTTTGCCCTTTTATTACTAAAAATTACTCTTCATTATCTTTGTAATTAAACATGATAGGGTACCACTAACATCCTCCTGCTTGCCCCCACATGGACACGTAACCTTTCCATTGATCACCTCCAACCACAGCGAAGACATTGACCTTCAACTCAAATGAGAATCCCCCTTATCATTATTTATACATTTACACCCATTTAACATTTTGTTAACAATTTCACCCCATAAACTTACTCACCGACAACCGCCTTATCATTAATCTCTCATTTCAACATGTTCCTTCCTCTTTTCCTTACATAGCCACTGTACCACCATCAATTATCTCATTCCATCAAAATTATATTATGCAGCCTACTGATTTCAAATTACTCATTCAAATCAGCTCCAATGCACTGCTATAGTTTTCTAGGATTACCCTAGTTGCTTGGTTCCAGGTACATACATTGAACTTGTAGAGTGGCCAATTTGAATATAATGGGACTGAAACCATGGGTGCAATTAGGGAAATATTAAGCCTTTACCCTTCTTCAAATTCCATGAGCAAATGATCTCCCTCATTTTCTCAAACTAAGACACAATAGTTGGTTATTAATTTGATATATCGTACTTAAACCATTCTTGGGTTCTTGATTTCTATTTAGGGTTCTTATATTTTTTAGGTAAAAAGTGCGTTTCACAGTTGTTTAGAAATTTGAAATTTAGGATTTTTATCTTATGAATAAGTTTGGAGTAAGATTATAATAAAAAAATGTTAAATGAGTTTAAATATAAATTTTAGAGTAATAACAAATTTCTGTTTAGGTGGGCAAAAATTAACACGTGGTTAAATTGTATTGAATGGAACAGAGAGGGTTCCAAATCTTTTCATTGGAAAGAGTTAGAAATGATCTTTTCCTCCTTAAGACTATCTTCACCTCTAGTTTTTTTCCCTTATATTCTCCTTCTCTCGCCTACTCCCAACTAAAATAAATGGCTAGCACACTTTATGAGAAGAAATTAATTCCCCCTCCAAGACCAACAGTGTCAGAAGTCCAACTCACATCAGTAAATTGGTACATAAAAGTATTATTCATTTAGGCGTTAATGTGCCAGGGGATTATAAACCGCTGGCATGCCATGTGATTGTAGTTTATATAAGAGGTCATGTGTTATGAGTCTGTTCATCGTTGGTTTCTGGGCATGAATAGCTCCCTCGGTTTGGGGTCTGAGCTCTTCAACTATCAAAACAAAATCAAATTCACGTGACAGCAATTGCGCCTGCAGACACTGAAGAATGGAGAATCGAAAGTTTTAGATTTTTCGGTGCGTTGAAAGTTTCATAGATTAAGTAAGAATAGCAGGTATGAAAAAAAAAAAATTCAATTAGACAAACATAAAATAGACATTTTGCTTTCGTGTTTGTTTGTTTTGCATTTAAGCAAGTCAACGTAATTACTAAATAATGAGAATGATATTGTACAATAATAAATGTGTTTGGTTTAACTCCTTCTTGTTTAAAGTTCATTCTATGATGGCCAAATGTAATTTTAATAGAAATAAGAAAATTGATGCTTTTCATTTTGAGTTAACAAACATAAAAAATAGTTTTACATGTTTACCCCTTCACTCCTCTTTCAAACTATTCAGTTCGTTGGGGTAGGTTGTGTCTTTAGAAGTGATTTTACTTATTCATTCCAAATAAAAACAATTCCGTTGAACTAGTATTTAAAATATCAAAACCAAACAAATCAATTCTTCCGACTTCAACTCTTCTAAAAGTAATTCTTTCCACTTAATTCTTTCAAAAATAATTTTACTAAAAGTTAAATTAAACTAATCCTTCATTATTAATGTAAATTTGTTTTAATTAACGCTGCATCTTATTTTTATATGATTGAAATTTATATATATTTTGTTTCTTGGGATATTCATCGTCGTCACTGTTGTTGAACGTTGACAAATCCTTTTGAGGCATGTAGCTCTTTTAAGGGGGTGAATCATTGGCCACAAAATATTTTTCATACACATTATTAGAAATTGAACCTCAAACAAAATATTTAAAATAATGTCCAATTATCTATTTACTGGATTAGATCTCACATGGTTTTGAAATTTATACTTACTCAAACTCTAATATCCAGATATGGATTATATACCTAAAAATAGGTAAAACAACAATTTTCTTTGGGATTTGTGCAAGACTGGTCAAGTTTAGTGGACTGTTTCTACATCCTAGACAACTCTTTGAGCCATGATGTTCCGTAATGGGGCTTCTTTAATTCCTCATGGTAAAGTAATATAAACAACATTATATTTGAATATAATAAAATAAATTAGATAAAAGAAACAAAAACTCTCTTTTCTTCTCTCTAATCTTCTTTAATGTGAGTGTTGTTGAGAATGCCATATTTTTCTATGATCATAACCGCCCAACCATTTCTTTTTTTTTTCATTCCTTAAATTTGTTCGTTTTTTATTTATTTATTTTCATTGTCTACGTTAGCATCCCTTTATAGGTTTTTTTGGTCTCCTTTATGGTGTTTGGTTTCTCATTGTGGATGTTTGGTTTTCCCTTGTTTTATCTTTTGATGGTTTTACATATACAAAAATATTTAGATGAAAGAGGTTTATTACGTACTACATTATTTGGGCTGTAGCACTTTTCGTGTTAGTTTTTGTTCTAAAAGATGTATTGATACCAACAACCTTCTGGTAAGAAACAATGTCACAGACCATTGATTAGTTAAAAATGTGGAGTGCATCGATTTCTGATTGGTCAGGACAACCAACCCCAAGTTCCAACTCTTTATCCTACTTGCTCGCACTCAAGCTCAAGCCTGGAGGCTTGTGGACATTAGGATGGCCAACCTCCTAGCTCTTCAACTCTTGCCCATACTCAAAGGTCTTCCCAATCAACCCCTTGATCCTCCTTGACCATCTTAAGCTCAGGTCACATGGCTCAATACTCACGTGTGAATTGTTCCCCTCTAACCATGCCCACGACCTACCCTCATTAAGCCCCACAATTTTGCTGTCAATCCCATAATCTAATCATGACCCCCTCATTAATGTCGTCCCACTTGCATATATACCCTTCGTGATAGAGGGGAAAGGTACTAATTCTAACTTAAACACTAGCCTATCTTCTACATTGAGCTAGACAACAACAATTTCTTATTCAATCTAGATTTAGAATATTTTTTGGATTTGTTTGGTTAGGATAATATATGAATAAAATTTCTTTGGCATAAAAAAATAAAAGAAATAAAAACTATATATATATATATATATATATATGTGAGTTTTCTAATCACAAATAAAAGTGATGGAAATAACCAAAGTTACTCCTTTTTACGTATATTTTTTCTTGAGGTGAAGGTGGAATTACTCTCTATACTTTAATATTTTAGAGAAAATATCATTTTGGCTTCACTAAAATTTTAGTAAATAAATTAGTGTCCTAAAATTTAAAGTTTCTCGGTACTATTATAGTAGACATCTAAAGCCTTTTGTCAACTTGTCATTTTAATACTTAATGAGAAAGCATACATGGATTGTTAAATTGATGATCTAGCTCTGTAAGATTAAAAATGATGACCATATTTGATCTTCTTCTTCATTAAC
The DNA here is from genome assembly GCA_030441495.1 of Dalbergia oliveri. Classification (NCBI taxonomy): domain Eukaryota; kingdom Viridiplantae; phylum Streptophyta; class Magnoliopsida; order Fabales; family Fabaceae; genus Dalbergia; species Dalbergia oliveri. Next base: position 10,804,470 of record JAMLFY010000016.1, read on the forward strand.
CACACTTAAATATTCTCAAATACTAAACTCCCAATTTTTTAATTCCTTCTTCGTTTTCATACATTTCAATCCAAAACGAAGTCGTCTGGTGTATCATAATCATATTAGTGTATAGGAATGAATGAATGGTCCAGATTAGCCGCCACGTAGTCTAAGAAATTTAACACTGGTGATTTCTTTGTTTGATTATGTTTCAAGTAATATAATACGCTTTATGCGCCCAAGCTCGTGATAATAACCGGAAAACAATTTAAAATGTGATGCATCAGATTCCCAACAATAATGCACCGCGTCGGGAATAGTTTATCATCTCAAAATAAAATACTATAGGGCAATAATTTATGACAATAATTCAGTTCAAACGTGTCATCAAGATCTTTATCCAGCTTATTAAAACACTTGTCAATAAAAGGGTCATTGTACCTACACGTTTTGAGCAACAAGTTTCAGTTTCTCTCTTCTAGATCTTCAGTTCAGCTTTATTGTCTTGCGAAGCGAGAAGCAAATATGGCATCTCAAGTTGAGAAGTTGGAAACTGATGTGCATATCAAAGCTTCTGCTGAGCACTTCCATGATGTCTTCTGCAACAGGACACATCATATTGGCAACGTTACCCCTGAAAAAATACAAAGTGTTCAAATTCTTGAAGGTGAATGGGGTACTGAAGGTTCCATCATCTTGTGGCATTATACTCATGGTATGTGCACCTTGACCTCAAAATTTTGTCAATAAACTAGTAAATTCCATTCCTCTAGATCTACATCACTGCATGTTAAAGTCATTTAATTTTTCTAAGCTCCACTCATGCTTTTATAGCCCAAGCTTTTAGGGATTTAATATATATATATGATAATCTCATTTCAGCTTAGCTTTCAATTTAATGCCCTATTGAGGCTGAAAATCCGGGTTATATATATTTGAGATAAATTTTATGTCTTAATATAGATGGCTACTCTTCTGTTTCAGAATTTTATTCAGATTTTCTAGGAAAATATATAAATATTTTTATATTTGTAACTCTAATTTATGACTAAGAATGTTTTAATAGTACATCTCATCCCCCTACAGTTTTGGGAAAAAGTCTTTCTTCCTTCAGGAGGAAAATTTCTTTTTCTCCTTATAACTGTCCTCACCTCTATTTTTTTTTCCTTTTATTCTCCTTCTCTCGCCTACTCCCAATTAATAAATGGCTAACATACTTTATGAGAAAGAAATTCCTCCTCAAACCAAGAGCGTTAGAAGTCTGACTCACAGTTTTGTTTTGAGCTGCACGTGCAGTTCAGCATCTAAGGAGTTGGAAAATTTTGAACTTTTCTTATAAAAATTTAACATCGAAAAATTGTTTTGGAATATTGAGATCCTTTTGGAGTTTAAAAAACAAATGTAGTAGAACTTGATATGAGGATTTTGTATAGATATAAGTTTAACATATCACATTTAGGGTCTTTTTGATATACCTAATAGGATAAAATCTATAATATAAGTTTAATAAATTTTAATACTATATAGTATTTGGTTAATATTGTATAAGATATTATATTTTATATTATATACTATTATCATTTGTTTATAGATAATTTTAACTATACATAAATATTCAATCAAAATAAAATAATAATTTTTATTAACAATTTAAATATAATTTTGAATATAAAATATTATCATTTGTTTACAAATAACTCTAACTATAAGTAAATATTGAATAAAAATTAAATGACAAATTTAATTTATATTAAAATTTATTTATTATGTATTTTAGTATTAATATTTCAATAAATTATAAAACATAAAAATACTCTCTTTCTTTTATATCATTTGATATTTTTCTATTATTTTTATGATAATTATTTAAATTTTAATTTAATAATAAATATTAAATTAAATTTTTTTATTATTACTCCTTACTTTTTATATATCACATATTATTTATTATTTATTTATATTTTTTGCTCATATAATTTGTAATTTATTTTTATATCAAATATTATTTATAATTTATTTAAATATTCATTAATTATTAAATATTTTATTATATTTATATATTATTAATTATTTCATTTAATTATTGTTTATTTAATACATTTATTATTTTATTTATAATTATTTAATTATATAAAGAAATAAACTTTATACGTTAAAAACTAATCAAACTTTATCCTATCTTCCTAGATTTAATAAAGTTATCCATTATTTTAATATACAACGAAGATTTGATGGATAAACTTATATAATACATTGGTTGAACCAAATAATATATAAAGTCATTACGTATTCTATTAATTTATCCTATCATGTCTAAAATGGTGTGCCAAATGGACCCATACTTATAATAAAAATGGATCTCATAAACTTTATTCAATATATACTCACTTATTTATGAGTCCCACTGGTTTTTTTTGTAAATATGTCTAAGAATAGATTCTTAAACTTGTGTTTATACTAAAATTTTTCCTTGATCCGTCAGTAGTGTCAGCCAGGAAAAAATGACAGGAAATTTTTATATGGACACAATTTTAGCCTATCATGTATATTCATGTACATTCATAACAAAAGTTGTTTCTATAAAATTTATTCAAAATATATTAAATTATTGATGAGTCCACTAAATTCATTGTGAATGTGCTTGATTACGGGTTGGTGAAATTGTGTCTTTACAGTAATTTTACAAACTTAACACGTCAAAAATAAACACGGTTCTCCTTGGTTCCTCTGATCTGAAAATCTGTTTAATTTGTTTTTGGTTTTGGACAATAGATGGCAAAGCTTGTGTGGCTAAGGAGTTGGTCGAAGCAATAGACGCAGAAAACAATAAGATAAGTTTCAAAGTCTTGGAGGGTGACCTGCTGGAGCACTACAAAAGCTTCTGGTTCAAAATTCATGTCATTCCACAGGGAGAGGGAAGCGTGGTGCATTGGACCATGGAATATGAGAAGCTCAAAGACCACATTCCTGACCCTCATTCCTTGCTGCAGTTGGCAATTGAAGTTAGCCAAGATATTGACGATCATCTTGTTACACAGGCCTAGAAGTAAAGTATGATATTAATACAAATATATAAAACACTCAAGTCTTGTGCTATATTTATATATATATATTTTGCGTCCGCTAGAGTGATCTTTGTTGAAATAATGGCATCGGTTGGTGCTAGCTATCTAGGCTTGAACCAAGATGTTTCTGCTCCCAATTTCAGTGTTTAGCATAAATCGTTGTGTGTGATGCTTACTGTGTTAGTCTGTAACCTAAGGGATTGAAAGTGAAGTATGGTTTTACCTTCTTAAATAATGTACAATATGGATTTTGCTTTGTGTGCAATTCTCAAAACGAAAAGAGCGCTGTTAGAAAGCGCAAAAGAAAACTGCCCGAAAATTTGTCAATTACTACAGTTGGTAGGCATGTGATAAATTTTCAGTGGTTAAACAATAATTATGAGGGATTAAATAAAAATTAAGACTGAATTATCAATTTAAAATTCATCACTCAAAGATATATGATATCACTTTAATATCTAAAAAATCTTTTACATCATACACATGAAATGGGTTAATCCTAAAAGGATTTTCTATATTTAATGCTTAAAAAATATATATGACATTACTCTGATACTTGAAAGATATTTGTAACATTTATTTGGTCATTCTTTATCTGAAAACAAGAAAGCCTGTTGAGTTTCCTAGCTTAGCTAGGATGATTGCCATGCTATCTTCATCATATGTCACTACTACATTTTATGCCTAGACTAACATTTTAGCGGCAACATGTTTTAAAGTGTTAACACTACTACTTTTAGTAATATTTTGATTGCAACATTTTCCAAAATGTTGTTATTATTCATAAAATAACATTTTAAACAACAATTTCAAAATAAATGTTACCAATACCTCACTTAAATTAACACACTTTTGTAACAAAAGAAAATAAGAGTGAATACCTTATTTGGTCTTCAAAATTTTTGTGTTGACTGGTCCTTCAAAAAAAGAAATTAATCTATGGTTCTAAAAATTGAAAATGATAGAAACATTAGTCTCTCTTTTAGTTTTTTGTTAGTGGACTTACACATGTGACACAATACAATGTTAACGTGCTATTAAAACATTAGAGGTACACTAAATGAAACTATTTTGAAACATATTATGCTCATTTTGGTGTCTAAAATTGCATAAAATGATTCATTTTATAACTTATAATAGAGATTTGAAATTACTCATTTTATAAATTTCAACCACCAAAATGAGTCATTTTAAACTTTATTTCACTTCAAATGATATATACATCACATAACATTATGATAGTAGGTCAATGTGCAATTCTATTAGTGTTTAAAGAATTAAATACATACAGAGGGACTAATGTGTCATATTATTAAAAATCTTGAAACACGAGTTTAATTTTAGTTTTTTTGGGGGACTAAATAGTCTTGCAAAATTTTCTTGAGGGACTACATGAGTTATTTGCTCAAAAATTAACACACTTTTAACTTCTCAAGGTCTCATGGTTTCACTTTCACCATTCTCTCGCATCTCCTCCATCTCTTCCTCTTCTTTGCCATCACCTCTGATCTTCATTGTTGTCGTTGCCTCCTGTTTTCTTCGCCTCATTTGTCACCGATCTTCACTGCTCCAGTCCGCGCCAATCTTCACCGCAATGTGCCACCGATTTCACCGTCGTCACCATCACCATTCTCCACCGCCTCCATCAACCACCACCTCCTCCTCTTCCCCTTTCTCTTCACTTTTGTCACCGATCTTTGCCACCCTGCCAATGAATCATGATTGATCATCCTGGATTGATTCTCTTGCAAAATGCATATGCTAGATTCTTGAAGGTAAACTAACCTCTACCTTCTCTCTGATTTTCTATTTTCTTCATTTTTTTTGGCTTTTTATATAACTATGCTGTATACAAATTTTGTTTCTTATTTTTGACTTCCAATTGTAATTGTGCAATATGATTTTAACAACATATTAGATCTAGAAATCATATTGTGGTGAAGGTTCTTTAGGGTTTTGACACTAGAAAAGGTAAAGTTAAAGTTTGATTACTTGCTGAATTTGGCAAATAATAATACACAAAACGAGCATATTTCTTGATTTGTTAACCTTTTGGATTTGGCTTGAAGATTTAGGCATGAAGCTTGGTTTTGACTTTCATGATTCCTTTATTTATTTATTTTTAGAAATGCAATAGGTGAATAAAATGAAGACACTTTGATGTTGTATCGAGGATGATAATGAGGGTGCTTGGAGATGATTCAGACATTCATCCAAATGATTCATGATAGTGAGGCCTCATGACTCAAGTAAGATTGTTTCCTTTGATTTTGATGGAACTATAGCAAAACTGTTGTGAATATGTATGACTGCTCAATTCAAATGTGATTACTAATGACACATATTGGCTTTAAAGAAAATGGTGGTGTTTAAGGCTTCTGGTTATGTGTTGCTAGCATAGCTAAATTAGTTATTAGATTAGATGTCATTATTAAAACAAACATTTTACTCAAATGGTACTATTATTATTACTTATTAGTATTGTCATTATTAAAACAAACTTTTATTATGGTTTGTGTGTTTTTGCTTCTGTTATGGTCCAACATTACATTTTTATGTATTTGCCTATTTGGATTTAGGTGGTTGAATACGACCATGGTATGATCCTATATTCTTATTGAAAAGGTCAGATTTGCACAATTCAAACCTTGTCTTCCATAGTTTACCAAATTGACCTCTTAATACTATTTGCCATAGTCTATGTTAGCTCTCTTTGAATGCAAATGTAATTTGGATATTGGTAGGAGTCTTGCATTAGATGTTTGTGATGGAATCTTATGAATTAATCTTGTGCTATATTTATATGTGCCTCATGTCCTTATCATATTTTCTCCTATAGAAATGATGAGAAAAGAATCTAACTCCTAGTGAAACTAGGAACAACAAAACATGAAGCAAAATGGGCATAACAATGGATTTGCAAGGCTAGAGTTCTCATGACTTTAATATAGGTGCAGCCTAGATTTTTAACACTTATCCCTCGCTTATTGTGCATTTGATTTGATTAGGGAGTTTTGCTAT
>JAMLFY010000016.1:10811037-10847792 GCA_030441495.1 Dalbergia oliveri
GAGGTTGTGGAAACTAGGTTTCATTTAACTCAAGAAACAATGCCAAAGCCTTTTGGCAATTCGTCAAAGTAACGGTTCATGCCCATTAGAAACGGACCCCCTAACTAGTCATGCTAATATCACTCAAGTCATTGGTTCAGCACATAATTTTTCTGGAGGCACAAAGCCAGGTATGCATTTTGCTTTTTATTCTGTCCATAATCCTTCACATGTGTTCACAACATCACGATCAAAGCACCACATGCACAAATTTTCACATGACAACACATGGATATTAGATTCAGGAGCTGAGTCATATCACCTCCTTCCTTAAATATTTTGAATATTATTCCAAAATCAAACCCATCACCATTATTCTCCAAATGGGACTTTAGTTGTCTCACAACACTCAGGTACAATAAAAATTTTCTTCATCTCTTGTCCTTCATGATGTCCTGTATGCTCTGAATTTCCGATTCAATCCTATTTCTATTTCAAAACTGATTTTTACTCTTTTCAGGAAGCTAACCTTCTATGATGACATATGTAAAATTTAGACAACTCATTGAATATGATATATTGGTTTTAGTAAATTAATAAGAGGCCTTTATCATTTAGTAATCAACAAGAAGAATTGGTGCCTAACTCCTCAGTTTTTCTCTCAATTCCATTGTCACCACACTGTCACTATGAACAACATTTGGCATTTTCATTTAGGACATTTGTTTGGAAAATGTTTGAATGTATTGAATAAAGATTTTTCCTTATTCCCAAACATATCATAGAAACATGTGATGTTTGTCATATGGCTAAACAAAGGAAGTTGTCTTATCCTACAAGTGTAAGCAACACATCCAAAATTTTTGAATTGCTTCATCTAGATATTCTAGGGCCCTTTTTCAAAGGTTTCTATACATGGTCATAAATATTACTCATTATTGTTGATGATTTTAGCCACTATACTTGCATAATATTGTTAAAGAGCAAAGTCAAAGTTCAAAATGAAATTCAAAATTTTGTTAGCCCCTTGTTGAAAACCAATTTGACATAAAAATTAAAATATTTAGTTCAGACAATGGTCCTAAATTTTTTATGCAATATTTGTATCATCCAAAGTCACTTTGCATCAAAGAAGTTGTGTAGAAACTCCTTAACAAAATGGGAAAATTCAAAAGAAAATATCAACATATTTTAAATATGGCCAGAGCATTGATGTTTCAATCAAATATACCCACTAACCTATAGTCTTATGCTATTAATCATGACGTTTATCTTATAAATAGAGTACCATCTCCAATAAATAAAAATAAAGCCCCTTTTTAGCTCTTATTCAATAAACCACCAAATTTTGAAATGCTTAAGGTTTTTGGATGCTTATATGTTATGCTTCAATATTAACATACTATTTACGACAAAATTTGATCCACATTCTAAGCATGGTGTGTTTTTGGGTTTTCAAACCAGAATAAAAGGATGCATTATTTTGGATCTTGACACTAAAGATATTTTCATTTCCAAATGTTCTTAACGAAAATGCATTTTCCCTTTCAAAAACACAGACAACCCATAACCATTCGCTTTCTCGGTTTATGGTTCCTCTGTAGTTAGTAGCGCACGATAGCGGTGCTATAGCGCCTTCGCGGTGTGTCGGGTGGTCCGCCACTCAGGGAGCTCGTCGCAGTGTGGGCGGCCTTCGTGGGAGTCGTGGCGCGATCGCCGGGCGTTGCGGCTTCAATCGTGGGCATTGTGACCGCTATGGCTTCGGGGCAGCCATTCTGTTGGTTTCACCGTTTTTGCTAGCCATCCATGGGTTTTGGCCCATTGCTAGCCCATTTCCTGAGGGTAAAAATGGCTTTGTCGTGAGAAGTAAACCCTATTTTTTACTAAGTTCAAACTTCAAAAGTAAAAAACAACACATCGGCAGCTCTCCCTCTTCCAACCTTTCCACTGTTGCTCTTCGGTCACCTTCTTCCCACGTCTTCTCCGCCTCCCGGTGACCTTTGGCGGCGATCCGCGGCTGCAGCTGGCTACTTCCCTTATTTTCGAATGACGCAGCTTCTCTCCATTGCGGAGGTGACTCTCTTAAATCCTTATTCCTTCCCCTGTTTTCCTTTTTTTCCAAGCCAACTCTTTTTTCTTCCTTTTTTCCTTCTCTTCCATTCCTTCTTGTAGTAGATTCTCTCCCTTTTTTTCATTTCTCTATTTCAAGGCTATAACCATTAGTGCTCAGACTTTATGGCTTCAGCCCTTGTATTTCTCTTTTTTTTCCTCATTGTCCTATCCTCTTGTTATTCCCCTGTTTTATTTTATATTTCTATTTGTTTCAGACTTCTAAGTTCTAGTCATTGCAGTACCATCACAAGGAGTTGCTCCCTTCTCACATGGTTTAGTGAAACCACTGGTGATAATATTGACATTGCATGGCAATGGAATAGTTTGAAAGATATTAATAATAGGAAGAGTGTCACTTGTGATTTTTGTGGAAAAATGACTCCCGGGTGGATACTTGAGCCAAAAGACACCAAATGTGTGTGAAGGGGGATGTTGATTCTTGTAGAAAGGTTCCAGAAGTAAAACAACTTCTTAAAGAAGCTTTGGAGAAGAAAAATGCTTTGAAGGAAGCATATTAGCAGAGATGCAAGAAGATGAGGATGAGCAAGTGGAAGTACGAGAAATTCATCAAATTAGAAGTGGGAAAAGGCCTTCATTAACAACTCAAGTCTTCTCTTAGCCACCAAGAAAGGATATAATGTGAAAGGCCCCATGGATTTGTTCTTCTAAAATCGTGAAGCACAAATGAAACTTGGAAAGGCTCATAGGCAAACAAGCATCAATGATGCTTGTGATAAAGAGGCAAGGGAAAGAACCATCCAATACATTGCTTGATTTTTTTTTATAGGAATGGGATTCCATTCAATGTTGCAAGATCAAAAAGCTTCAAGATGATGCTTGAAGCTGTTGGAAACTATGGTCCAAATCTTAAGGCTCAAAGTTATCATGAGTTGAGAAGTTCCACTCCTTAAAAAGGAGTTAGAATTTACAAAAGACATGCTAAAGAGCCATAAGGAACAATGGGTGCAATTTGGATGCACAATTATGTTAGATGCTTAGGGGATAGGAAGAATAGGACCTTAATCAATTTCAAGGTGAATTGTCAGAAGGGACAATGTTTGTGAAGTGTTGATGCTTCTACTTACATGAAGATGAGGGAAAAAGTGTTTGAGTTGTTGGATAAGTTTGTGGAAGAGATTGGAGAACAAAATGTTGTTAAGGTGGTATCTGACAATGGAAGTAATTATGTCTTGGCCGGTAAGAATTGCTAACTTAGTCTAATTGCCTTTTTTTACTTGCTTTGATTATTGGCCATTTAACTAGTTTCATTTAATTTGAATCTTCTTAGGCAAACTACTTGAAGCCAAGAGGAAGAATCTCTTTTGGACTCCATGTGCTGCACATTGTGACTTGATATTGGAGGACATTGGAAAGCTTCCTTGAGTTAAGAAGACAATCTCAAGAGGAATAAATCTTGTGGGCTTCATCTACAACCACACATTGGCCTTGAACATTATGAGAAAGTTCACTAACAAGATGGAGTTGGTCAGGCATGGAGTGACAAGGTTTGCTACAACCTTTCTTACCTTGCAAAGGTTGTTCAAACAAAAGCACAACCTAAGGAGGATGTTCACTTTAGAGGAGTGGTTGAAGTCCAAGTCAGCCAAAAAAGTAAAGGGAAAGAGGGCAAGTTATATTGTATTGCTAGCTTCATTTTGGAATGATGTGCAATATTGTATTATGGTTATGGGGCCACTTGTCAATGTCCTTAGGCTTGTTGATAATGAGAAAAAGCCTACCATGGGATATATCTATGAAGCAATGGATCGAGTCAAGGAAACTATTCAACAAGTTTTCAAAGAAAAAGAAGTGTTGTATAAGGATGTTTTTGCTATTATTGATAGAAGATGGGAGTCACAACTTCATCATCCATTGCATGCAGCTGGCCATTTTCTAAACCCTAGTTTTATTATAGCAACAAAAGTATGGAGTTTGATGAAGAAGTGATGCAAGGTTGGTTAGAGATGAAGAGGAAGCTGCAAGATTGTATTGGAGTTACCTTATTACAAGAAGGCTAATCGGGTGTTTGGATCAAAGTTTGCAATAAAACATAGGAACATGGCTCCAGGCAAGAGTTTAAGATATACATGTATTCGGTATTTCATTATTGATTATTAATAAACATAGCAAATAGCAATGTTAATTAATTGGCTTTGATAATCATGAATGGTGAAGGAATTATGGATCATCCACTCCTGCATTATAGAAATTTGCTATCAAGGTACTGAGTTTGACTTGTAGTTCATCGAATGCGAGCGAAATTGGAGCACTTTTGAGCACGTAAGCACATATTATTAGTTATCACATTATTTTCCTTTACAAAGTTTCATTTAGTGCCTTAGAAGTTAGAACTAACTTTGAAATTTGAATTGAATTGTGAATTTGTGATGTAATAGATTCATTCAAAGAAAAGAAGCAAGCTTGAGTATCAAAAGTTGCAAGACTTAGTGTATGTCAAGTACAATCAAAATCTCAAAGAGCGCTTTGATTGTAGAGATGTGATTGATCCAATTGTCCTTCGTGATGTTGATGAATGTAATGAATGGTTGGTTGACAAATGGACAAGGAAAATGCGAGGATGAATTAGCGTTTGATGATGATGATGGTTTGATGTGGGGTGATGTTTCTATTCAGTGGGTGCTAGTGAGCCGCTCCAAAACACTAGGCTTGCTACAAGATCGAAGAGGCCTACTCCTACTATTGTTGCAAAGACTTCTAAGTCATCAAGAAAGAAAGGGAAGGGGCCTATGCAAGATCAAGAAGAGGAATATTTTGATGATGATGAGGAGGAAACGGTTTAGATGAGAATGAGGGTCAATATGAAGAGATTTTTAAGTCTAGTTCTAGTGGAGGGGAAAGTGATGAAGAACTTGGTTGTGGGGCTTGATTATGATGATGATGATTGATCATTGTCTCTCATAAATGGGAAATGTTTTTAGTTTTTGTAGTCCAAGAAACTTAAGTAGTTTTGGCCTTTTGGGAATAGAAACTAGCTTTGACTATTATCTTTTGTTTTTTGCTTGGCCTTATGACTCTTATTTATACACTAACATGAATACATGATGATGATTTTAAGTATGATATGAATATAATATGCCTTTAAATTATTAGATGATTGAGTTTAATTGTGGATTTTTTTATTATTATTTGAACATTTATATATGTTATGTCCTTATGTGTAAAATATGATATTTGCACATATTTTTACAAAATAGCGGCCATCCCCGCTATCTACTGTACCGCTATAGTGTTTTTGAGGTTGGCCAAATACGCGCGTCTTCAGATTGACTACTATGTTAGACGCATAATACAACCTCAAGAGCCTATTAAACATCCAAATAAGTGAAACCACCCGTAACCACTTGGTTTGGACACAAAAGACACTTCCATCTACAACCACTACTACCTATATCACTCAACCTGATGTGCACTCACCAACACCTTTGCTTGTAGAACTACTACCTACCTCCCCTAAAATCCCAACATCGCCACCATCACCCAAGCTTCACCTCTCCACATTGCCTGTGCCACTTATTCAAACTTGTTGATTTTTATTAGGTGCGTCATCTAACTTACCATCCTAATCTTCTTCAAGGTGATTGCATCTCTTTACCTCTGTTGTTGATCTTCACGTCTCTCTTATCTTATCATTGTTTTCTTATGTCTCTTTACACCAAGTTTGAGCGTGTGATTACTTGGAGGCCAACACCATTCCTTCCGGTCACAAGCTGAAGTTCTGAGGTTGAAACCTTGGAGTTAAATAAGACTTGGTCCATTATTGATCTTCCTCCAAATGTTAAAACCATTGGGTGTAAGTGGGTGTACAAAATTAAGAGGCATCCAAGATGGGTTTGTCAGCACTATAAAGCTCATCTTGTAGCGAAGAGTATGCCTAGATAGAGGGAGTAGATTACTTTGAAACATTTTCTCCTATACCAAAGATGACAATAATTAGAATAGTTCTTGCTTTGGCTTCTATCAAGCGGTGGCATGTATAACAACTTGATGTCAACAATGTTTTCTTGAATGGTGATTTGGATAAGTGTATACATGCAAATCCTTCCTGGTATGTTTCTCAACCCAATTAGTGTTGTAAATAGCTGAAATCATTGCATGGGTTAAATAAAGCCACCATAAATCGTATAAGAAACTATCCTTTTTGCTTTTATCTTGTGGGTATCATGAGCTAAGGCTAATCATAGCTTGTTTATTAAAGTTGTTGATGACTTTACTGCACTAATTGTTTATGTTGATGACATTGTGCTTATTAGTGTTCCACTACGGAGATGGACAATATCAGAGTTCTTAAGTATTTTCTAGGCTTAGAAGTGGCATATTTAGATAAGGGGATTTCCTTATATCAACACAAATACTACCTTGAATTGTTATAGGAATCTGGATTCTTGGGTTCTATGCCAGTCTTACCCTATGGACTATAATCTCCAGCTTAATCAAGATTCTAGCCCTGTTTATCATGATATTTTGGCCTCCGTAGACTAGTTAGGCGTTTGTTGTATCTAACTATCACTCACCCAGACATTGCCTTTGCAACCCAACAACTGAGTCAATTCATGGCTAACCTAACTCAAGCTCATTTTGGGCAACAAAGCAATTCTGAAATATCTCAAAGGTTGCCTTGGTAAAAGGGTTGTTCTTTCTCGAGATTTTACTATTAACTCCTTGGTTTTATGATGCCTGACTAGGCAGGGTGTTCACTCTAGGAAATCGTAGCAGGGTATTGTTTTTTTCTCGAAAGATGCTTAGTCACCTAGAAAACTAAAAAGAAAACTACTATATCTTGCTCTTCTTCTGAGGCTAATATATGGCCCTTGCTTCAACAACATTTAGATTCAATGGATCACCTATTTGTTAAAGGATTTATAGATTTCTTGCTCTAAACCTACTGTTTTGTATTGTGACAATCAAAGTGCTCTTCACATTGTTGCAAATAGTCTTTCATGAGTACCAAGTACCTCGACATTGACTGTCATTTGGTCCGAGAGAAAGTTCAAGACGGACTCATGTGGTTACTCCCAATTTCTTCCAATAATCAACTTCCTTGATGTGTTCACAAAGGCTCTTCCGCCAAGGACCTTTGGTACCATTCTTTCCAAGTTGGAGCTAATTAATATCTTCCAACCACCTCCAACTTGTGTGGGGATATTAGAGCATAAATCGGAAAGTCTCCTTGAATCATATACCAGCACAACGATTATTGGAATTTCTTGTATAACTATTCTTTCTTTCCCTAGTTAGTTAAGCTAAATCGTTGTATGCCAAGTCATTGTATTGCTTAGTTTTAAGATTCATTATGATGTCCATTCCATTCTGGCAGAATCATTTCCTAATTTGGAGTAGATAAGAGGTAGCCCTGTATAAATCCAACACTGGAGAATGAAAATCAATCAATTGAAAATTCACTATTCTTTGCCATCTCCGTTTTCACATATTCTGTCTTCTTATTCTCTTTAGAGAACACTTCACATAGTAGTAGTAAGGAATTTGGTTTGTAATCATATTTAGCTTTCAACATTCACCATGAGTCACCTTTGGTCAAGAGTCCTAAAGTCCTTGAGTAATGTTCATATGATAATTTATTGCATAATATGTTGTTGTTGTTTGTTCCCATTAATTCACACTTTGCTTAAATTATACATGTCTTTGAGACTGTTTATTCTTTCTTGATTAAAGCAAAAATATCGAAACTCATACTAGAAGAACCACTTCCATTCCTGAATAAGTCGTGAGTGAAACTTGATTAGTGGACTTTATTTTTATTTGTTAACCAAACAATCAACCAAGTGAAACACTTCCTGTGCTTAATCCAAACCCAATAATTTGCCATAAAACCTTCCTTATACAGATGATACTTAATTGTGTTGATATCAAAATATTTCCTAAATCTACACTTAGTATAAGGACACCTAACTTGCTATTCATTCATAAATTGTTGCTATTGATAGGTAACATTCATAAACTCATCAACTCCCATATAAAATTTGAGTTTCATCCCTCTCGAACCGTCACGTCGTCCAACATATCATATATCCATAGTTTGTTTGCAGGAAACATGGTTCTTGAATAGGAAACTTAACCTAAGAAAGTCATTAAAATTAAAACTATTAGAAACTACAATTTTGAGTCTCAAATAATTTTTTTTTAATTCAAAACTCTTTTCCAAAAGATAAATAGTCTCTTCATAAAGCCTTGAGTAAACATTCTGGAAAGATCATGAAAGATCTCTAGCATTGTCTTTAGGACCACATTCTAGTTCTCATATATGCTAGGTGAAAATCAAAACACAGATTTTCAAATACAACTACACTCCCACACTACTAAACTTGGCTTTTGTCAATTAATTTGCCAATATCTTAAGCTATATGATTTTTTATTGACGCCATTCTTGTGATGTTATAAAATTAATTTAATTATCTATAAGTGCTATTTCTAGCCACAAGGTCAAATTCCAATCATATTGTGTGCTAAATGCATTTTAGCTAAAACATTAGCTTGCACCAAAAGGAGGGTGCTTTAGTGCCCAAATATATGCTAAAGCACCCATATTAGTAAATGGGAACTTTAGCACACGTCTCATCATGGATCATTGCAACTTTGCATTAGAGCTTTATATGGACCCCCTATATAAAAATGACACATCATAACACTCTAAAACATCTCTTTTGAAACCCTCAGCTCCCAAGCCATTTAAGAAATGCGATTTCTCTTTGTTCCGCCCCGATTAATCTCTTTTGGTAAGTGTTCACTCCCCATTCTAGTATGGAATATTAGTTTAGCCGATCTTTAGGTATCATGACATGTCCTTTCCTTTCGTCTTCTTTTCCTGTAATCTAATCCATGTTTTCTTGATTATTCTCTATTTTGAATGTCATTCAGTTTCCTAGGATCACCTGGGCAATTGCCGCATACTCCCAATAAAAAATGGTAAGTGGGTTGTTGCTTATGGTCATATTTTCATCATTAAACTTAAGTTACAATTATTTCTAATTATGTATAAAATATGAGCATGAAAACCACAGGATAGATGATGATGATGATAATAATGCTCATGTATCCTAATTCCCATGGTCAAAATCCTTATCCATATCTCCACTAGTGTAGTGAACGCTTTCAAAGGATCAAAAGGTCTTTTTAGGCTTGTAACATGGCTAAAAGGGTGAATGGCTAAAAGAAATAAGGACATAGAGATTATGAAAAATATAAGAGAGTCATGATAAGGAAAATTAAACTCATAAGGGACCTATATTGACCTTTCCCCCTCAAATAAGAACATTCAGTCATTAGTTGCATCATAACTATGTCAAATTGACAAAACTATTTTAACGGTTAAAGGAAGAATTAATTGTGAGATTAGATAGAGAATGGTAGGGATGGAATCATGATCATTTAATTTTGGGTTGATTACATTTGTTCATGATGGCCATGCATATTTAGCTTTGGGCATTAGATCTTACCTAAAATTTTAATGACTTTTGATTGTGTGTACTTAGAGAGAAGGCCTATGTTTGCTAAAGTAGTTATTGTAACTCCACTAATCCCATAACAATTTCTCTATTCTCTTGAGACGAAATCTTAGTGTGCACTTTGAAAATAGTGATTAAGGTATTTTATTCTTTAACCTCATTATAGCTTTAGGTTACCAGCCATTATATATTAGAATCCCTTATTCACCCATTTTTTAAGCCTATTTTACCCATACTTTTCTTCATTACCTACATCATACCTGGCCTTGGCCTAAACACTTATTCACCTAAAGCTTTTTGTCGAAATGATTGAACATGGAAATGACAAATTCATTGAATTAAATTAAAAAATGTCAAAAAGGGAGAGAGTAAGAAAAGATATGTGAGTTAGCATCAAGCGCAAATACCAGGAGGTGATGAAGTGAAATTAAGTTTGGGGTGAAAAGAAAAACAAAAACAAAAAAATGAATTGCAAAACAAAAATTAAAAAAAGAGAAAAATAATAATGCTAATTATTCTAAATAAAAGAAGATATCTCCCTAGCATAGTGCTTAACATAGGTTCCTTATGAGTTTTAATTTTCCTTATCATGACTCTCTCATATTTGCATACCGTTTATATCCTTCATTTCTTTTAGCCATTCACCTTTTTCCCATGTTACAAGTTATAAAGACCCTTTGATCCTTTGAAAGTGTTTACTACACTAGTAGGGATATGGATAGGCATTTTGACTATGGAAATTGGGACACATGGATAGGTGAAACAAAGGGCATGAGAAGGGGGTTTGAATGATTACTTTTTAAAAACTTTTTGTGACTTTTTAAAACAAATACTCTTAGGTTCTTAAAAACTTGGAGAAGTGGAAGCAAATATTAGCTCTTTAGAAAGATGAACTTTATGATAAAAAACAATAAATGTAAACTAAAGTGAAGAAAAAACACAAGCAATGCAAATATGTAAAAAGAAGGATAGAGAATCACATAGATGATTTATCCTGGTTCAGCCAAACCTGCATATATATAGTTCCTAACTCAAAAGTTGAGAGTTCCACAACACAAGTATTTTTGTACAAGTCTCTTCAAGCTTACAACATATATTCTTTCTGGGCCTAAGGGCTCCCCTACAAGTTGTATTATCCTAACCTCTTCAAACTAACTTATAGTGACCACTAACGGGTCAATGTTAAGTTTGAGAAAGGATGTGGTGTTTAAGATATTCTAACTAAAAAGAAGATTGCACTCAAACTCTCAAGGTATTACAATATAGTTAAAAAGTCTAAAATGACTTCATGCAATATTACTCATGAATGAGAATATTTTCTAAATGAGACAGTAAGAAGATTTTAGAATATGATGATTCTTCTTAAAGGAAACTTTCTAAATCTTCTCAAATTTGAAATAATATATGTTTTCCATTTTAAGATTTAGCAACATCATTCTTTAGTTAATGATCCTTTTATAGATGTCAAGATAAAGATAACCAATATTCCTTGATGGTTAGATCACCTTATACGTGTTCCTTTTTAAACCATTGTACGTAAGGAAAGGGTTCTTTGAAATATTTTGCAAGCAAGCTCTCCTTTTGCCAAGACAAGTACTTTGATGGCTTAACAGTGTTTGTTTGTCCTTTCAAGCATATGACATGGCACATATTTGCCTTAGCTATGATTCTTCAAAAAAAAAAAGAAAACTAGAGTTTGATTCAAGTTTCTTGATGCTAAAGAAACTTTCTTGAAGCTTAGAGTTTCAAATCAACAACTTTTGCCTTCTATGAAAAGATTTCTCATTTTTTGAAGGTTCTTGTTAATAATATTAACCTTTCTAAAGCTCATTTGTTCTTTCTAATAGCTTCAATTACTTTTGAGTACTTATGTATTAAACTCATCCAAGTCTCATGAGAACAACATATTTTTCACATAGTTTTATGGAAATTGAACTGTATTTTACATTCTTATTAAGTTTAAGAAAGACTTGGCGCGATGCATATGATATTATCTTGACCTTAACAAAATTCACTTAAATCCACAATTATTCATCTTTTTTGAGTAATTCTTCAAACATTGATTTATTGTCTCAAAACCAAGATATAAACTTTCTCAAGGTTTGGACTTACAACATGAGGATTATTATCATCATAATTTATTATTGTGTCATAGGATTAACTTTGAGTTATAAGGTGGACATAGTCTCATCCAGATATAACATAGATTCATGATTTTGTCACTAAAGAATGCATTAGTTTGGATTGTTTACCTTTTGTTAAATGAGCACGCTTGATGAACTTTTAATACTTACTTGTGTCAATGTGGATCATGATGATGTCCTTTAACTTTCTTTCAAAGTTTTCCATTTTAATGTTTATGTTCATGGAGAAATATTACTCTATGTCCTTAATGTTTTATTTTTTTATTGCTTGAGAACAAACAATAGTCTAAGTTTTGGGAACTTTGATGTATGTGTAAAAGACACACATCTAGTGTTTGTTTTGACATAATTTTATGCTTTACTTGTGAAGAAATTATCACTTTCATATGTAATTAGAAATTTTGTGAAATTATTGGAACTCATGTTAAATTGGCAATTTTTACGTGAATTTGATGGGTTGGGAGCTTACGATTATTCAAATTTTTAAGAGAGACATTTTGGGAGATGAGAGTTTTGGAGCTAATTTGAGAAAATTTCTAGAGAATATTGTAGTATAAACTTGTGTCACTCTTTACAGAGATTGGATTGGAACAAATAAAGATGTTTTGGAAAGTCCAAGAAGTTCTCTACAATGTTTATGCTCATTTGAAAACCAAGTTCTCCAAGCTTCTTAGTGAAAACCCAGTTGTAAGATTGAAAGTTGTTGTTGTCCTCATATTGTCCAGTCTAACCTCAACCTCGTAGTTTGCCAATATCTTGAGTTATAGAAGTCCAATTGAGTTGATTCTTGCAGCATTAGAAAGATAATTCAATTCTCTACAATGTTGTATTTGATAGTAGAAGGCTAATTCTAATTGTAGAGACCACTATAAAGCTCGTAAAGTGATGTTCCAAATTTTCTACTGCACTAGAATGGAATTGGCCCAATCTTAGGCCCAGGGAGAACATAATTAAATAAGCCTATTATGTACAATTAAGGCTTAATGAAACCCTAAAGTAGAAGGAGGATATAAATACATCAACTTAAGGATGAAAAAATGTCTTTTTGGTAGTCTTAGGGTTTTGGTTGGCCTCTAATTTGAGAGATATCAAGGAGGATCTATGGTTTTGGTAGCTACATCAAGGAGGAAGATTCATTGGAATCCATTCTTCTTCTTTTCTTTCTTTGATTTATGTTTGGCATATACATTTTGTCTATGGATTTGCATTTGTTAAATATGTTAGTTGGCTAAATATCTTATACTAGGGTGATGACCATTGCAACTTATGTTATGAATATGATGTTTGAGATTTATGGTTTTTATGAATTCTTTTTATTCAATTGAGTTTCTATTATTCATACTTAATGTTATTTATGGATTCATGACCCGTAGATTGATTATAGAGTTATGTAGACATAGAGGAGTCTAGATACATAATTAAGACAATGAAATAGAGACCTTATTAATGCCTAATTATCTAGGAATATAGATTAGAAATTTCATGGGGCTTTGTAAGGGGATTCACAAATTGATAATGCCTTTAGTTAGGATTCAAGTTGAGGAATCAATTGAGTTATAAAATTTAGGGAGAAAATTGATATGCCAAGGAATTGAGTATTAATTAGATTGAGAATTTATTTTCATCAATTGATGAGTTAGATATTGATTAGATTAGAAGCTCAATCATCATATGAAAAACTATGTGAAATTAGATCCCTAGTACTCTTTCCTTTGTGATCTTTCATACATCTTTTATATTTTTTTAATTTTATTTGATTTTTTTAATTTCATTTATCTTATTCTCTTTGTTTGGTAAGTCTAAATAGTTTTTAAGTTAGGAAAGTGGTAACTAGTTCAAGGCAATCCATGTAGAAACAATACTCTACTCACTCTTTTATTACTTGTACGACCTAGTATACTTGAACTCGCATCACGCAATAATCACCAAACAATAGGAGAATTTTCTCACATATTTTATTGGTTCAATAGTCCATCCTTATTTGCTGATGGTGACTTTTTCTCCCTTTGTTTCCATACCATATGCTCATATGATTTTCTTATTTTAAAGTTATTTGCTAATTAACTATTATAACAACAAAAAATGAAATTAATGGGATTTTGGATGTGTGTTGTTGATTTGAACCACAAAATTATACTTCTCAACCACAAAATTTAATTGTTATCTAAATTAGGTAACAAAATGTAAGAAATATATTAAATTTTGACTAAATAACCAATTTTATCCTTCAAAAAGACATATGACATCAGTTTAATTTTTTAAAATATTTTTATATCAATTATTCGATTTAATTCTTTAAAAGACAGATATGTTTTAGTCTTTGAAAATTACATACAATGCTAGTACCTGGAAAACGTATGTAAAATTAAAAAGTTCATGAAATTTTAGATAAATGAGGACGAAATAGATACTATACATCTTTCTAAAGTCTGCCATAATGAGAAAATGAAGTACTTTTTTTGTGCTTTAACATAGAACTCACCTAGTTATAAAGTCAAATTTTCTACATCATCTGAGAATGCACCTAATGTGTCTATTCACCAGAAAAAATAATAATAAAAAAAAACTCACACTGGTGGATGGTTTAGGTGAGTTTATACATTCAGCACCATTTCTTCAAAACACGTTAGAGGAATAGTGCTTATGAGATTATAATTGAGTTGGTATTTTCTCGGTTTCTTCTTTTTCTTAGAAGAGGTATTTAAGGAGATTCTCAGGAAACTTAGTTATTGCTTCTTTATGTTATTTGTTGGCCTACTTAGCTTGGTGGGTGCAAAATAAGATGATTTTTGAAATCCTCATATTAGACTAGGAATTAGAAACTCAAAATATATTGGTGAGACTGAATTATTGGACCAAGGTTGGTGTAAACACTTCCTATTTAAATCACAATTCCTTTTACACAATTTGGATCTGGTGAGGAATTGGAACCCTTGATCGCCAATTATTATCTATTAGTGGTACTCGTGTGGATGGGGCTATATCATGTGCTCTCATTGATATAGAACAACATGATATACATGACTTGTTCTTCGTGTATGACTCCAATCTCTCATATCACATGAGCAATAATTTTGGATCTCTTATGCGTAACTTGACCTCTAAAAGACAAGAAGTCATACATGAATATCAAGAAAGGAAGGAAGTAGCAAAAAGATTGGAAGCAAGTAACTTGCTAAAAAATGAAGTATTCCTCCTTTCTCTAAGAAGTAAAATCTCACTTGTGTTGAGGATTCACTAGGTCAATTATAGGCTTGATATCGTCTCTGAAATAATTAGGTATAACACACATAAGACATTGAACAAATCATCGATTCAAAGGTAAAAATATGAGGGAAAAAATAGAACACATAGAATAAGTAAGTGGAGGTGAATAGCAAAACTCCCTAATCAAATCAAATGCACAATAAGCGAGGGATAAGTGTTAAAAATCTAGGCTGCACCTATATTAAAGTCATGAGAACTCTAGCCTTGCAAATCCATTGTTATGCCCATATTTTTGCTTCATGTTTTGTTGTTCCTAGTTTCACTAGGAGTTAGATTCTTTTTCTCATCATTTCTATAGGAGAAAATATGATAAGGACATGAGGCACATATAAATACAGTACAAGATTAATTCATAAGATTCCATCACAAACATCTAATGCAAGACTCCTACCAATATCCAAATTACATTTGCATTCAAAGAGAGCTAACATAGACTATGGCAAATAGTATTAAGAGGTCAATTTGGTAAACTATGGAAGACAAGGTTTGAATTGTGCAAATTGACCTTTTCAATAAGAATATAGGATCATACCATGGTCGTATTCAACCACCTAAATCCAAATAGGCAAATACATAAAAATGTCATGTTGGACCATAACAGAAGCAAAAACACACAAACCAGAATAAAAGTTTGTTTTAATAATGACAATACTAATAAGTAATAATAATAGTACCATTTGAGTAAAATGTTTGTTTTAATAATGACATCTAATCTAATAACTAATTTAGCTATGCTAGCAACACATAACCAGAAGCCTTAAACACCACCATTTTCTTTAAAGCCAATATGTGTCATTAGTAATCAAAAAGTACATTTGAATTAAAGCAGTCATACATATTCATAACGAGTTTTGCTATAGTTCCATCAAAATCAAAGGAAACAATCTTACTTGAGTCATGCAGGCCCTCACTATCATGAATCATTTGGATGAATGTCTGAATCATCTCCAAGCACCCTCACTATCATCCTCGCTGGATACAACATCAAAGTGTCTTCATTTTATTCACCTATTGCATTTGAAAATAAATAAATAAAGGAATCATGAAAGTCAAAACCAAGCTTCATGCCTAAATCTTCAAGCCAAATCCAAAAGGTTAACAAATCAAGAAATATGCTCGTTTTGTGTATTATTATTTGCCAAATTCAGCAAGTAATCAAACTTTAACTTTACCTTTTCTAGTGTCAAAACCCTAAAGAACCTTCACCACAATATGATTTCTAGAATCTAATATGTTGTTAAAATCATATTGCACAATTACAATTGGAAGTCAAAAATAAGAAACAAAATTTGTATACAGCATAGTTATATAAAAAGCCAAAAAAAATGAAGAAAATAGAAATGAGAGAGAAGGTAGAGGTTAGTTTACCTTCAAGAATCTAGCATATGCATTTTGCAACAGAATCAATCGCAGAATCAATCGTATGATTCCATTGGCAGCGATGGCAAAGATCGGTGACAAAAGTGAAGAGAAGGGGAAGAGGAGGAGGTGGTGGTTGATGGAGGCGGTGGAGAGTGGTGATGGTGGCGGCGGAAAATCGTGGCAGATTGAACGGTGAAGATTCTGGAGAGTGAAGATCGGTGTGGCGAAGAAGATAGAAGGCAACGACAACAATGAAGATCAGAGGTGATGGCAAAGAAGAGGAAGAGAGGAGGAGATGCGAAAGAATGGTGAAAGTGAAACCATGAGACCTTGAGAAGTTAAAAAGTGTGTTAATTTTTTGAGCAAATAACTCATGTAGTCCCTCAAGAAAATTTTGCAAGACTATTTAGTCCCCCAAAAACTAAAATTAAACTCTGGTTTCAAGATTTTAATAATAGGACACATTAGTCCCTTTGTATGTATTTAATTCTTTAAACATTAATAGAATTGCACATTGACCTACTATCATGATGTTATGTGATGTATATATCATTTGAAGTGAAATAAAGTTTAAAATGACTCATTTTGGTGGTTGAAATTTATAAAATGAGTAATTTAAATCTCTATTATAAGTTATAAAATGAATCATTTTGTGCAATTTTAGACACCAAAATGAGCGTAATATGTT
Organism: Dalbergia oliveri; assembly: GCA_030441495.1. Taxonomy (NCBI): domain Eukaryota; kingdom Viridiplantae; phylum Streptophyta; class Magnoliopsida; order Fabales; family Fabaceae; genus Dalbergia; species Dalbergia oliveri. The sequence goes on from JAMLFY010000016.1 coordinate 10,828,071, forward strand.
TCAAAATAGTTTCATTTAGTGTACCTCTAATGTTTTAATAGCACGTTAACATTGTATTGTGTCACATGTGTAAGTCCACTAACAAAAAACTAAAAGAGGACTAATGTTTCTATCATTTTCAATTTTGAGAAACCAAGATTAATTTCTTTCTTGAAGGACCAAATAGTCCAACACAAAAATTTTGAAGAACCAAATAAGGTATTCACTCTAATTTTCTTTTGTTACAAAAGGTGTGTTAATTTAAGTGAGGTATTGGTAACATTTATTTTGAAATTGTTGTTTAAAATGTTATTTTATGAATAATAACAACATTTTGGAAAATGTTGCAATCAAAATATTACTAAAAGTAGTAGTGTTAACACTTCAAAACATGTTGCCGCTAAAATGTTAGTCTAGGCATAAAATGTAGTAGTGACATATGATGAAGATAGCATGGCAATCATCCTAGCTAAGCTAGGAAACTCAACAGGCTTTCTTGTTTTCAGATAAAGAATGACCAAATAAATGTTACATATATCTTTCAAGTATCAGAGTAATGTCATATATATTTTTTAAGCACTAAATATAGAAAATCCTTTTAGGATTAAACCCATGTTTTCATGTGTATGATGTAAAAGATTTTTTAGATATTAAAGTGATATCATATATCTTTGAGTGATGAATTTTAAATTGATAATTCAGTCTTAATTTTTATTTAATCCCTCATAATTATTGTTTAACCACTGAAAATTTATCACATGCCTACCAACTGTAGTAATTGACAAATTTTCGGGCAGTTTTCTTTTGCGCTTTCTAACAGCGCTCTTTTCTTGCACACAAAGCAAAATCCATATTGTACATTATTTAAGAAGGTAAAACCATACTTCACTTTCAATCCCTTAGGTTACAGACTAACACAGTAAGCATCACACACAACGATTTATGCTAAACACTGAAATTGGGAGCAGAAACATCTTGGTTCAAGCCTAGATAGCTAGCACCAACCGATGCCATTATTTCAACAAAGATCACTCTAGCGGACGCAAATATATATATATAAATATAGCACAAGACTTGAGTGTTTTATATATTTGTATTAATATCATACTTTACTTCTAGGCCTGTGTAACAAGATGATCGTCAATATCTTGGCTAACTTCAATTGCCAACTGCAGCAAGGAATGAGGGTCAGGAATGTGGTCTTTGAGCTTCTCATATTCCATGGTCCAATGCACCACGCTTCCCTCTCCCTGTGGAATGACATGAATTTTGAACCAGAAGCTTTTGTAGTGCTCCAGCAGGTCACCCTCCAAGACTTTGAAACTTATCTTATTGTTTTCTGCGTCTATTGCTTCGACCAACTCCTTAGCCACACAAGCTTTGCCATCTATTGTCCAAAACCAAAAACAAATTAAACAGATTTTCAGATCAGAGGAACCAAGGAGAACCGTGTTTATTTTTGACGTGTTAAGTTTGTAAAATTACTGTAAAGACACAATTTCACCAACCCGTAATCAAGCACATTCACAATGAATTTAGTGGACTCATCAATAATTTAATATATTTTGAATAAATTTTATAGAAACAACTTTTGTTATGAATGTACATGAATATACATGATAGGCTAAAATTGTGTCCATATAAAAATTTCCTGTCATTTTTTCCTGGCTGACACTACTGACGGATCAAGGAAAAATTTTAGTATAAACACAAGTTTAAGAATCTATTCTTAGACATATTTACAAAAAAAACCAGTGGGACTCATAAATAAGTGAGTATATATTGAATAAAGTTTATGAGATCCATTTTTATTATAAGTATGGGTCCATTTGGCACACCATTTTAGACATGATAGGATAAATTAATAGAATACGTAATGACTTTATATATTATTTGGTTCAACCAATGTATTATATAAGTTTATCCATCAAATCTTCGTTGTATATTAAAATAATGGATAACTTTATTAAATCTAGGAAGATAGGATAAAGTTTGATTAGTTTTTAACGTATAAAGTTTATTTTCTTTATATAATTAAATAATTATAAATAAAATAATAAATGTATTAAATAAACAATAATTAAATGAAATAATTAATAATATATAAATATAATAAAATATTTAATAATTAATGAATATTTAAATAAATTATAAATAATATTTGATATAAAAATAAATTACAAATTATATGAGCAAAAAATATAAATAAATAATAAATAATATGTGATATATAAAAAGTAAGGAGTAATAATAAAAAAATTTAATTTAATATTTATTATTAAATTAAAATTTAAATAATTATCATAAAAATAATAGAAAAATATCAAATGATATAAAAGAAAAAGAGTATTTTATGTTTTATAATTTATTGAAATATTAATACTAAAATACATAATAAATAAATTTTAATATAAATTAAATTTGTCATTTAATTTTATTCAATATTTACTTATAGTTAGAGTTATTTGTAAACAAATGATAATATTTTATATTCAAAATTATATTTAAATTGTTAATAAAAATTATTATTTTATTTTGATTGAATATTTATGTATAGTTAAAATTATCTATAAACAAATGATAATAGTATATAATATAAAATATAATATCTTATACAATATTAACCAAATACTATATAGTATTAAAAATTTATAAGACTTATATTATCAGATTTTATCCTATTAGGTATATCAAAAAGACCCTAAATGTGATATGTTAAACTTATATCTATATAAAAATCTCCTCATATCAAGTTCTACTACATTTGTTTTTTAAACTCCAAAAGGATCTCAATATTCCAAAACAATTTTTCGATGTTAAATTTTTATAAGAAAAGTTCAAAATTTTCCAACTCCTTAGATGCTGAACTGCACGTGCAGCTCAAAACAAAACTGTGAGTCAGACTTCTAACGCTCTTGGTTTGAGGAATTTCTTTCTCATAAAGTATGCTAGCCATTTATTAATTGGGAGTAGGCGAGAAGGAGAATAAAAGGAAAAAAAAATAGAGGTGAGGACAGTTATAAGGAAAAAGAAATTTTCCTCCTGAAGGAAGAAAGACTTTTTCCCAAAACTGTAGGGGGATGAGATGTACTATTAAAACATTCTTAGTCATAAATTAGAGTTACAAATATAAAAATATTTATATATTTTCCTAGAAAAGTCTGAATAAAATTCTGAAACAGAAGAGTAGCCATCTATATTAAGACATAAATTTATCTCAAATATATATAACCCAAGATTTTCAGCCTCAATAGGGCATTAAATTGAAAGCTAAGCTGAAATGAGATTATCATATATATATATATATATTAAATCCCTAAAAGCTTGGGCTATAAAAGCATAAGTGGAGCTTAGAAAAATTAAATGACTTTAACATGCAGTGATGTAGATCTAGAGGAATGGAATTTACTAGTTTATTGACAAAATTTTGAGGTCAAGGTGCACATACCATGAGTATAATGCCACAAGATGATGGAACCTTCAGTACCCCATTCACCTTCAAGAATTTGAACACTTTGTATTTTTTAGGGGTAACGTTGCCAATATGATGTGTCCTGTTGCAGAAGACATCATGGAAGTGCTCAGCAGAAGCTTTGATATGCACATCAGTTTCCAACTTCTCAACTTGAGATGCCATATTTGCTTCTCGCTTCGCAAGACAATAAAGCTGAACTGAAGATCTAGAAGAGAGAAACTGAAACTTGTTGCTCAAAACGTGTAGGTACAATGACCCTTTTATTGACAAGTGTTTTAATAAGCTGGATAAAGATCTTGATGACACGTTTGAACTGAATTATTGTCATAAATTATTGCCCTATAGTATTTTATTTTGAGATGATAAACTATTCCCGACGCGGTGCATTATTGTTGGGAATCTGATGCATCACATTTTAAATTGTTTTCAGGTTATTATCACGAGCTTGGCGCGCATAAAGCGTATTCTATATTACTTGAAACATAATCAAACAAAGAAATCACCAGTGTTAAATTTCTTAGACTACGTGGCGGCTAATCTGGACCCGATTCATTCATTCCTATACACTAATATGATTATGACAGCACCAGACGACTTCGTTTTGGATTGAAATGTATGAAAACGAAGAAGGAATTAAAAATTGGGAGTTTAGTATTTGAGAATATTTTAAGTGTGGTTAATGAAGAAGAAGATCAAAATATGGTCATCATTTTTAATCTTACAGAGCTAGATCATCAATTTAACAATCCATGTATGCTTTCTCATTAAGTATTAAAATGACAAGTTGACAAAAGGCTTTAGATGTCTACTATAATAGTACCGAGAAACTTTAAATTTTAGGACACTAATTTATTTACTAAAATTTTAGTGAAGCCAAAATGATATTTTCTCTAAAATATTAAAGTATAGAGTAATTCCACCTTCACCTCAAGAAAAAATATACGTAAAAAGGAGTAACTTTGGTTATTTCGATCACTTTTATTTGTGATTAGAGAAAACTCACAATATATATATATATATATATATAGTTTTTATTTCTTTTATTTTTTTTATGCCAAAGAGAATTTTATTCATATATTATCCTAACCAAACAAATCCAAAAAAATATTCTAAATCTAGATTGAATAAGAAATTGTTGTTGTCTAGCTCAATGTAAAGATAGGCTAGTGTTTAAGTTAGAAATTAAGTTACCCCTCCCCTCTATCACGAAGGATTATATGCAAGTGGGACGACATTAATGAGGTCATGATTAGGCAGAGATTATGGGATCGCAGGCACGTGGGGCTTAATGAGGGTAGGGGTCGTGGGCATGGTTAGAGGGGAGACAATTCACACGTGAGTATTGAGCCATGTGACCTGAGCTTAAGATGGTCAAGGAGGATCAAGGGGTTGATTGGGAAGACCTTTGAGTATGGGCAAGAGTTGAAGAGCTAGGAGGTTGGCCATCCTAATGTCCACAAGCCTCCAGGCTTGAGCTTGAGTGCGAGCAAGTAGGATAAAGAGTTGGAACTTGGGGTTGGTTGTCCTGACCGATCTAGAAATCGATGCACTCCACATTTTAACTAATAATGGTCTGTGACATTGTTTCTTACAGAAGGTTGTTGGTATCAATACATCTTTAGAACAAAAACTAACACGAAAAGTGCTACAGCCCAAATAATGTAGTACGTAATAAACCTCTTTCATCTAAATATTTTTGTATATGTAAAACCATCAAAAGATAAAACAAGGGAAAACCAAACATCCACAATGAGAAACCAAACACCATAAAGGAGACCAAAAAAACCTATAAAGGAATGCTAACATAGACAATGAAAATAAATAAATAAAAAACGACAAATTTAAGGAATGAAAAAAAAAAGAAATGGTTGGGCGGTTATGATCATAGAAAAATATGGCATCTCCTCAACAACACTCACATTAAAGAAGATTAGAGAAGAAAAGAGAGTTTTTGTTTCTTTTATCTAATTTATTTTATTATATTCAAATATAATGTTGTTTATTTACTTTACCATGAGGAATTAAAGAAGCCCCATTACGGAACATCATGGCTCAAAGAGTTGTCTAGGATGTAGAAACAGTCCACTAAACTTGACCAGTCTTGCACAAATCCCAAAGAAAATTGTTGTTTTACCTATTTTTAGGTATACAAATCCATATCTGGATATTAGAGTTTGAGTAAGTATAAATTTCAAAACCACGCGAGATCTAATCCAGTAAATAGATAATTGGACATTATTTTAAATATTTTGTTTGAGGTTCAATTTCTAATAATGTGTATGAAAAATATTTTGTGGCCAATGATTCACCCCTTAAAAGAGCTACATGCCTCAAAAGGATTTGTCAACGTAAACAACAGTGACGCGATGAATATCCCAAGAAACAAAATATATATAAATTTCAATCATATAAAAATAAGATGCAGCGTTAATTAAAAACAAATTTACATTAATAATGAAGGATTAGTTTAATTTAACTTTTAGTAAAATTATTTTGAAAGAATTAAGTGGAAAGAATTACTTTTAGAAGAGTTGAAGTCGGAAGAATTGATTTGTTTGGTTTTGATATTTTAAATACTAGTTCAACGGAATTGTTTTTATTTGGAATGAATAAAGTAAAATCACTTTCTAAAGACACAACCTACCCAAACGAACTGAATAGTTTGAAAGAGGAGTGAAGGGGTTAAACATGTAAAACTATTTTTTATGTTTGTTAACTCAAAATGAAAAGCATCAATTTTCTTATTTCTATTAAAATTACATTTGGCCATCATAGAATGAACTTTAAACAAGAAGGAGTTAAACCAAACACATTTATTATTGTACAATATCATTCTCATTATTTAGTAATTACGTTGACTTGCTTAAATGCAAAACAAACAAACACGAAAGCAAAATGTCTATTTTATGTTTGTCTAATTGAATTTTTTTTTTTTTCATACCTGCTATTCTTACTTAATCTATGAAACTTTCAACGCACCGAAAAATCTAAAACTTTCGATTCTCCATTCTTCAGTGTCTGCAGGCGCAATTGCTGTCACGTGAATTTGATTTTGTTTTGATAGTTGAAGAGCTCAGACCCCAAAACCGAGGGAGCTATTCATGCCCAGAAACCAACGATGAACAGACTCATAACACATGACCTCTTATATAAACTACAATCACATGGCATGCCAGCGGTTTATAATCCCTGGCACATTAACGCCTAAATGAATAATACTTTTATGTACCAATTTACTGATGTGTGGATTTCTGACACTGTTGGTCTTGGAGGGGAATTAATTTCTTTCTCATAAAGTGTGCTAGCCATTTATTTTAGTTGGGAGTAGGCGAGAAAAGGAGAATATAAGGGAAAAAAACTAAAGGTGAAGATAGTCTTAAGGAGGAAAATTCATTTCAAACTCTTTCCAAATGAAAGATTTTGGAACCCTCTCTGTTCCATTCAATACAATTTAACCACGTGTTAATTTTTGCCCACCTAAACAGAAATTTGTTATTACTCTAAAATTTATATTTAAACTCATTTAACATTTTTTTATTATAATCTTACTCCAAACTTATTCATAAGATAAAAATCCTAAATTTCAAATTTCTAAACAACTGTGAAACTTACCTAAAAAATATAAGAACCCTAAATAGAAAATCAAGAACCCAAGAATGGTTTAAGTTGAATCAAATTAATAACCAACTATTGTGTCTTAGTTTGAGAAAATGAGGGAGATCATTTGCTCGATGGAATTTGAAGAAGGGTAAAGGCTTAATATTTCCCTAATTGCACCCATGGTTTCAGTCCCATTATATTCAAATTGGCCACTCTACAAGTTCGAATGTATGTACCTGGAACCAAGCAACTAGGGTAATCCTAGAAAACTATAGCAGTGCATTGGAGCTAGATTTGAATGAGTAATTTGAAATCAGTAGGCTGCATAATATAATTTTGATGGAATGAGATAATTGATGGTGGTACAGTGGCTATGTAAGGAAAAGAGGAAGGAACATGTTGAAATGAGAGATTAATGATAAGGCGGTTGTCGGTGAGTAAGTTTATGGGGTGAAATTGTTAACAAAATGTTAAATGGGTGTAAATGTATAAATAATGATAAGGGGGATTCTCATTTGCAGTCCAAGGTCAATGTTGACTCCAAGTGGTTGGAGGTGATCAATGGAAAGCAGTAATGTCCATGTGGGGGCAAGCGTAGGATGTTAGTGGTACCCTATCATGTTTAATTACAAAGATAATGAAGAGTAATTTTTAGTAATAAAAAGGGCAAAAAAAAGCAAATAGTGTATTTTCTAAAAAAAAAAGATTGAAACTAAAATCATTTATTCGTTTAATTAAATTAAAATTTTTTTTGAAAAGTGAATGTGAAAAGTTAAAGAAAAATGAAAATAAAGGCAATAGAAAGTGCTTTTTTATTTTTAACATTTAATATTAATTATTTTTAATTTTTAGCTTTTATTTTTTAAGAATTCGGTTTTTATTTTTTTTAGTGAACAGTGCTATTTTTTATTTCTCCTTTCATATTATTTTATTCTGATTTTTTTAAATTTAGTTATTTTTAATATTTAATATTTTTATTTTCTAATTTTTTAAGAATTAGATTTTCAGAATTCTATATAGTATATAGTGCTTTTTATTTATTTTTTCTTCATATTTTTATTTTAATTTAATTTAATTTTAATTATTTTTTATTAAGGATCGGTTTGTCTGAATTCTTTGTTGTGAACAGTGCTTTTTTCTTTTCCATTTCATTTTTAAGAATTTGGTTTGTTCGAATTATATGAAGTGTACAGTGTTTTTATTTTCTTTTGATATTTTTTCTTTTTTTAATTTTAATTGTTTTTAATATTTATTTTGTAATATTTTTTATTTTTAGTCAATAGTATTCCTCCACAATCTTTTTTTTTTTTTTGCAAATCAGGTAAATCCAACAACACTAGATATACACTGCAATTTCTAAAACATATCTAAAAACCATGTTTCAAAAGTAGTAGCTCTTCCCATAAATTGTTCATTGACTCAGACGGCCTTTCCACCCAATCTATAGCCAAAAACAACTATTGGCGACTCGAACAAAAATGCATGTCATTCTAACACCACGCTTTGCCTCCAGGCGCCGCACTGCAAAGGCCCATGCCGCTTCAACTACACAATGCTCGCGCACTCAATCGTCTTGCCAAAATGAAGACAGAGATTGGCCAAGCTCCCAGTTACGCTCCAAAAACAGGAAGCAGATCATCAGTCACAACATCTAAATTCAACCAATGCTTCGATTAGGGATTTGGGGTGGCGGCGATATGGAGACTTGTCGTTTTGGGGTCAACTTTTTCTTTTTTGAATTAAAATTATTTTGTTTTTAAATTCATCTTTCAGCTCACTTAAAATTACAAAATAATAAGGACTAATTTACCCTCCATTGAGTCTCCACACAATTAGCTACTCACTAATCTTACCTCTTTAAACAATAGTGTGTCTTTCACCGCCTCCACGTGGCAATTCCATCAAATACATTGACAGCACATGTATGGTAATCATCACCTAATGATAAATCAATGCCTATATGGAGAAAAACTAACACATGCTCAAATTGTATTAAATTAAATAAGAATGGTTTTGAACCCTTTTTTTAGGAAGGGTCCAAGTAGAAACCACTTAAAATATTCTTAGCCATAAATTAGTGTTATAAATATAAAAATATTTATATATTTTCCTAGAAAGTCTAAATAAAATTCTTAAATAGAAAGAAGCTATCTATAAGACATAAAATTTACCTCAAATATAACCAAGAGATTTTAGCCACAATAAGAGATTAAATTGAAAGCTAAGTTGAAATGAGATTATCATATACATTAAATCCCAAAAATCTTGGTCTATAAAAGCATGAGTGAAGGTTAAGAAAAATAAAAGTAAATGACTTTAACATGTAGATCAAGAGGTATGGAATTTTCTAGTTTATTAACAAAATTTTGAGGTCAAGGTGCACATCCCATGAGTATGATGGTCACATGATCATTAATTACATTAACAACTTTCAATTATCACCATCTATATATGGTTATATGAACCATATTTACTTATCTTACTCTCATAATAAACCACTCATCTCGCTAGAGTCATTCCCAATATAAGGGATGACTCAAGTGAGATGATGATTATTGAGAGTAGGGAGAATAAAAATAGGATCGTTGGATCTTACAAGAATGGTAAGATTAAATCATAAAATCAAGTGATATTTTTAAATAATACGTGATCATTAACTATCATTAATAACTTTCAATATCACCATTCATGTATAGTTATATTGCCCATATTTATTTATCTTACTTTCGTAATAAAACACTCCTTTACTAAAACCATCCTCTATTTATAGGATAAACGACTCAATTAAGATAATGATTTATTGTAAGAGTGAGAAGGTCAAATTTAGTCAAGATTAAAAATAAAATCGTGTGACATTTTTAAATGATCACATGATCATTAACTACCATTAAGAACTCAAGGAATATATCTGACATTAGATAAGAGATATTTATGTCACTTATCTTCCTACCAAACCTTAGCCTTTTGCATGAGTTTTATTGTTTATTAATGTAATTAATTAGGATTTTGATTTATTCCTTATTGTGTAATTTTGGAAGAATTATTGGTTTTTGAACTAATTTTGAAATAATTTGTAGTTACACCCTATTGCATTTGACTTGTCTCTTTGAGTATGGTTTTATTCAGGAGCTTTTGGATCAAGTGTAAAGTGTTAAGAACAAGGCTGAAACTTATGGAAGGAAATTGGAACTAAAAGAAATAAAAGCCATAAAGCTCACTCTTAGGTGGGCAAGGCTACAATGTCATTTAGCACTTGGCAAGAGAGAGACAATCATGAAAATTTTGGACCATTACTTCTAGTGGCAAAGCTCCAGCGCTCATGCAATGACAGCCAGAGCAAGTTCATTAATTGTTTTGGGCATCATTTTAACCCATTTTTAGAAATAGTATTTAAGGGATTATTCAGACCTTTACCCTAGCTTTTGACTCACTTTAGGCTACAAATTTTAGTTGCTATTATTCTTCTCCACTCAATCTCTCTCTACATCTCTCTTCTCTTCTTCTTCTATTCTTCTCTCTCTAAGGGTTTCATTGATGAAGGTGCTTTGTTTTGGAGATTGTGGCAATGATTGTTACTATTTTTTTCAAGGTTTCTTTTATCTTCATTGTTTAATCCTCCAAAGATGTAGGAGTAGATTTCTTTACTAGTGTAGAAATTTTCGTATGGATTGGGATGGTATTTGAGACATTTTGATATTAAATGCATTGATTTTCTTAATGTCTTGTAATTTCTATTCCTATAATTATTGTGGTAATTGCTATAATTTTTATTAGAATAACTAAATTGAAAATTGTCATTTAGGGAAACCTTCTTGGGCATAAATTGATAGATCTATTGGTTTATATTTGAGGGAGAACATTAGAATTAACTTTCCAATTGGCGGTTTGGCTATAGCAATTGGTTCATTAAATCATTGTGATTTCTAAATAAATTGAGATCTCGTTTATTGATTATTTGCATTGGTCAAATTCTAGAGGTCGATCGATCACTAGTAAAATTGCAAGTAATTTATTACTAATAGCCACCAATGGGTTTAATATTTGGTCAATGATGATTAATTTCCAATCCTAGGAACACCTTACACTAGTGCCTTCTTCACTATTGCTATTATCTTATTGCTATTATCTTTTAATTTCAATTGCTATAATTTCATTCTTCCAAACCCCAATTAAGTGATTGATAAAGCCTCCTTGAGAGATGAAATAGATTGTGTCCTTTACTACATTTTGTGTAACTTAGCGTTAAATTAATTTCTAATTTGAGGAGGGGCGACGACGCCTCTGCTCACAATTCATGTATGATTATATGGCCTATATTTGCTCTTTTTCTCTCATAATAAATCACTCCTCTTACTAAAGTCATCCCCCTATATATAAGGGATGACTCAAGTGAGATGGATGGTTTATTGTGAAAGTGAGTGGGTTAATTTGGGTAATTGGATCTTACAAGAATAGTCAAGATTAAAATATAAAATCACATGTCATTTTTAAATAATCACGTGATCATTAACTACCATTAATAACTTTCAATTATCACAATTCATATATGGTTATATGGTCTAGATTTGCTCCTCTTACTCTCATAATAATTCACTTCATCTCATTAGAGTCATCTCCTATATATATCACTACAAGAAAACTAAGAGTTACCGACGGATTTTAGGACGGATTTATTCCGTCAATTTCGACGGATCTTTCCGGCGGAATGTAAACAATATGGATATTTTGGGTTGTATACATTCCAACGGAAAAATCCGCCGGTAAATCCACGGTAACCTTGGCGCCAACCCAAACATATTTGGCACGCCAATTATCGCAGGTTTTTTTCGTAATTAATAGATATTTTTAAAATGGGATAAATTAATATTCCTCAGATTTTTCCGTCGGTAATTAATTGATATTTTTAAAATCGGATAAATTAATATTACGACGGATTTTTCCGTCGGTAAATACCTGGGTAAATAACATTCCGACGGAAAAATCCATGGTAACATATTACAGAAATTGAAAGAAATGGCGCACTTTGTTATATTAGATCGGTAATTCAAAATCCGTTGGAAATATTAAGATGATATTTCAATCTCATCCTTCAGAATCGCATCCGGTTTCTTATTCTCTCTCTCTCTCTCTCTCTCTCTCTCTTCCCCTCTTGTAGCCCGCACCCCCAGCGCGCGCCTGCGGCTCCGGGCGGCCGCGGACGCCGGGGCCACTGCTGGCGATCTCCTCACGCGTGATTGCTGGCCAGCAGAAACCGAACGCGGGAGCGGCGACCGCCCAGCTGGGACAGCGCAGTTTCGCGCCTGCACGGACCACGACGACCCACGCGCCAGCACCTGCTCGTCAGCGCAGACGTGACTTCAGCGACCTCGACCCAGGCGACCTCGACCGCGCGGCGACCCTGACCCCAGGTTGCTCTCTGGGTGCAACAGACCAGCGGCATCCACTTGAGGTGAGATATGATCCTGACACCATTTTAGTCTTTGATTCATTCTATATTTTGTCATGCATTATCCATCCTGGTTGTTAAGATTGATATGTTGTTTTTGGCTTGAATAATCACAAAGGTCTTAAGCGTATTTTGTCAAGATTGAGTAGATTTAATTTAGTGATCAAATTATCACAAGTTTAGTCAAGAATAAAATGCAAATCGATAAATATATAATTAGTTATTTACACAAACAAAAAGCTTTACTAGGTTTCACAGAAATATACGAAGACTCAAGGAAATAGAAGAAGAAAAGAAGCATAATTTGTAGGTGATTTTGTGCTAGTCAAAATCAATCAAAATCCTTCCATTATTTATTTGTTTTTTCACTTTAAACTGGCCATGCATGCCACCTATTTGATTAAATTTCAATCTCAATTATGCATTGCTTCAAATGCTATTTGTGCTATATCATGATTGGTTATTAGTATTTCTTTTGAAGTTATTAATTTAAATGATTGATTTTGTTACAGAACGTCGACTACTGGTTAGAGTATTATTATTCTTTTGTCTCTTTTAAGGTAAGTAATTGTTTCTTCTCCTTATTTAATTACATTTTTAGGATAGAGACTTATGATTTCTAAGATAGAGTTGTAGGAAATTGGGATTGCATGACTTGGGGAAAGGGCGTAGAGGTCCTTCTCGAACTTGTTTGCATTGTTTGCTGAGAATTGATTGTGTATGCGGAGATTGCAGGATATGCATGTTGTGATGTTATAAGGGGTGTGCTGAACGGTTTTAGGATCTTTAAATGTTTGTTTGATTGTATTGTTCATTTATTGACTAGATTGATATTATGTATATACTGAAATTAATTTTTGGGATGTCTTAGTTTCAGGAGAGGTTCTGCGAATTTATTTTTAATTTAAATAGTGGAATCTTAATTTAAGGGGTGTGTTAAAGGAGACATTAAATTAAAGAGCACAAATTATTTACCAGAAAGATTTTTACTTTTAGAAGATGATTTGTTTAGATGTATTAATAATTAGATAAGATCTTAATTTTTAAAACTTTAAATGAATTTGTTAGGTTAAATTACATATTGAAGAATCATGATTCCTGCAACAGACTATGGATGTATGACAGGGTGTACCCGGTTGGAAGGGAAATCAAACCTGAATTTTACACAGAGTAACGGTTTGTAAGGGTGGCTTGTCAACGTACAATTTATGAATGAGCAAACAGTTAGGTGCCCTTGTGCTAAGTGCAAATGTAGGAAATATTTTGATATGGACACCATTAGGTATCACTTGTATAAGGATGGTTTTATGGCGGATTATTGGGTTTGGACTATACATGGGGAAGTTGCTACACACAATTTTGAAGATGCTAGTGTTGAAAATACATATGTTAGAGGTAGTTCAAGTAGAGTTAATATTGGTGAGCATATCATGGGAAATATTAATTGGGAGGATAACTCTAGACGATATGAGGAAATGATTTATGATGTAGTTGGGGCCCAAATGCATGGATTATGAACCTTCTATGAGGCTCCTAATGCCGAGGCTGAGAAATTTTCTCTATATTGAGGCTGTAAAGGCCCCTCTATGGGAAGGGTGTGTGCATTCGGAGTTGTCTCTTACGGTTAGGATGTTAGCTATAAAGTCAGAAGCTAATCAAAGTCAAACTTCGTTTGATCAGTGGGCATCATTGATGAGTGAGATTAGTCCACAACCTAGTTCTGTTCCAAAAGATTTCTATCAAGCCAAGAAATTAGTTTCAAAACTTGGGCTAAAATCAGAAAAAATAGATTGTTGTTTGAAGGGATGCATGTTGTACTATAAAGATGATGCATACTAACCCAATGCAAATTTTGTGAAAGCCCTAGGTTCAAACCAAAAAGATCTGGAAATGGAAGATATAAGGATGTTCCCTATAAAAGAATGCACTATTTGCCCCTAATTCCAAGGTTAAAGAGGTTGTATGCTTCAATGAGTTTAGCACCTTACATGAGATGACACTTTGAGAATAAGAGAAATGATGGTGTCATGACCCACCCTTCCCATGGTGAAGCAGGAAACACTTTGACCAAATTTATCCTGATTTGCCTGCAAATCCTAGGAATATTAGGTTGGGGCTTTGTGCAGATGGATTTACTGAATAATCAATTTAGCAAACCCTATTTTGCGGCCTGTGGTTGTTACACCTTACAATCTCCCTCCTGAAATGTGCATGAAAGATCCTTACATGTTTTTAACTTGTATAATCCCTACCCCAAATAATCCAAAGCCAAGATTGATGTTTACCTCCAACCATTGATTGATGAGCTTAAGGAGATGTGGTATTCGGGTGTACAACTTATGACATTTTCACAAAACAAAATTTTTTGCTGAAGGCATCATTGATGTGGACTATCAATGATTTTTCAGCTTATGGAATGTTGTCAGGTTGGATAACGGGAAAATTGGCATGCCCAATTTGTATGGAGGATACAAAAGCATTCACATTGAAACATGGTCGAAAACTCATGGTTTGACCTCATTCGAAGGTTTTTGGACCTTGATCATGAATTTAGGGGTAAGAAGGATGTGTTTAAAAAGAAGATGATTGAACGTGATGAGCCTCCTGAGGCTAAGCGTAACCAGGTTTGGCATAGAGTTAGAGGCTTTCCAAAGATAACTGAATTGGGTAAATCCATACGATTTCCAGATATGGGGTAGATCATAATTGGACCAAACAAAGTATATTTTGGGAGCTGCCTTATTGGGGAGATAATCTAGTTCGTCATTGTATTGATGTAATGCATGTAGAGAAAAATGTGTGTGATAACATCATAAACACTGTGATGGATACGGATAAGACCAAGGACAATGTGAAAGCAAGGAAAGATTTGGCAGAGTATTGTAAGCAACCTGAGTTGAGTTTCCAAAGTTGCCAATGGCCGTGTGTGTAAGCAGAAGGCTAGTTACACACTAACTTACTGTTTTCGAAGAAGTTGTGTGTAAGTGGATGCAAGAGTTGAGGATGCCTGACGGTTATGCCTCAATTTGGGTAGATGCGTCAATGTTGCACAAAGACAATTTGTTGGCATGAAGAGTCATGATTGTCATGTATTTATGGAGTGCTTACTTCCTATTGCATTTAGATTACCTACCCTCTTTGGAAGCATTGACTGAGTTAAGTCAATATTTTAGAGACCTATGCTCATCCACTCTGAGGGTTGAAGATCTTTAATTATGGAGACATTCCTATAATTCTTGTCAAATTAGAGAGAATCCTCAGATTTCTTTGATTCCATGGAACATTACCATACACTTGGCATACGAAGCACGGGTATGTGGCGTTCTGGATGGATGTATCCTTTGAAAGAAATATTGGAAGTTTCAGAGAACTGTGAAAAATAGGGCTCAAGGTAGAAGGTTCCATATGTGAGGCATATATCTCTAAGGAGACATCTTTCTTTTGTTCCTATTACTTGAGCCGCATGTTCAATCTAGACGAACAAGGGTTGGTCGAATGATGATGGGGTGAAAGTTCAACTCAACATACTTTGTCTATATTCAATAAGCAGGGTATTCCTGGAAAATCCAAACCCCATTGGCTATCAGAGAAGAGAAACATGCTGCACATTACATATCTTAATCAATGTAAAGAAGTGCAACCATTTAAAACGTGAGTGATATCAATGTATCACTTTCAATTATTTATGACTGATGACACAAATCAAATCTTATTTTACCCAATGTTTAATTACAGGTATTTTGAACAAGTTGATGAGCGACACACCCTTGAACAATTTCCAGCATGGTTCAGATCCTTTGTATGTGACCTAACTATCTAGTAACCATTTGATCCAACATCACACACATGTTCTAGTTGTCATCTTTTGTGTTGATCTTTTAATTTCAATTATTCATGTAGGTGTTTGATAAAAACAATAATGTTTCATGTCCTTATTTACAAAGTTTGGCTTGGGGTCCTGCTAACAAAGCAAACAATTGGCCAATGTATTATGTGAATGGATATAAGTTTCATACATTTGAATGGGGCCGAGGGAGAACAACAGACAATAGTGGGGTGTGTGTAGAGGGGGATGCAGGTAATGGGGAGGGTGATTGGTATGGAGTAATCAAACAAATCCTGGAGATTGAATATGTGGTTGATGGACCTAAAAAATTGGTAGTGTTGTTCAGTTGTGATTGGTACGACCCAAGACGTCCTGGCAAACACGCATACACAACCAATATAAAATTACCGAGGTGAATCATACTAAGAGATATGGTGCATATGATCCTTTCATCATTGCTCAGAATGCAAGGCAGTATATTATGCATCATACCCTGGAAAGTGCAAAAAGGATTGGAAGATGGTCATGAAAACTAAACCAAGGGGTCGAGTTGAGGTTGAAGAACTCCTGACGACGCTTTCAAGTGAATGATCCAGTCCCTCTCAGTAGTCGTTGGCAGGAACATTGCCAAGTTTACGTTCAAATTCTGGTGAGGTTGAGATAATTCACTCTTTCCAAGTCATCAATTAATGAGTGAACACAACGAAAGCAATGGTAGTGATGAGGAGGATGAGGATGAGGAAGATGAGTTTGAGGATGATGTTGAGACTGAGAATGATGAAGATAGTCCTCAACTTTCAGATTAAATGTGATGTGTCTAGTCTTATACTTATTACATCTTTTTATTTTCAATTATCATATTATTTGATTTTGTATACATTGTCATTTATTTTTCAGATATGGCACCTAAAGGGAAAAGCAAGGGGGGGAAGGGTGTCCCAAATAATCAACAATCAACCCTAGGTTGGCATCTACCACGTTGCTCACACATCGACTTCTATCCCTTCCATGCCACCACCCAGGTAGTGCCTTCACCTCCACTACCATCGCGATCCTATCCCACCCCACCACACGACTCACAAGGGGATGATGAAGCGGGGCAGTTGGTGGTTCCTCGGAGGCAATAGGACATGGGTCCACAGAAGGAGGAGAGAGCTTAAACGTCTTGGTAAGAAAAGGTAAGTAATTTAATTGCTCAATTTATGAATCTTGTTGTAATAATTTTCAACAATTTCTTAACATATATTAACATTGTTTTGTACTATTTGTTATGAAGTTGGCATCCAAATGCACGTGCCATGCACGAGGTGACACACACCATCCAGAAATTGTATGATAGGCCGATTGAGTCCTTTGGCAGAGTTGAAGGATGAGAGGTTGCGTTGGTTTATTGAGTGGAAGGTAAAATAAGATAATTATATTGAAAATGTGTCAACATACTTTAGAAACTACTTTCAATAATTTTTTTTTCACTTCCATGTGTAGAGCCACTTCATCATCCATCCCAAAGATGAAGATTTCATGTTTAACCTCTTCAGAGTTTAAGGCAGCACAGGTTGCAAGACATGTACATTGACATCAGGAACGGCGGGCGAGACCCTAGATGGATGACTCAGGCCAGCTGGACTATTTGTGGCAATACCTGGAGAAGCGGAAATTTAAAGATAAGTCTTTGAAGGCTAAGGCGAGTGAGCGTCGCAAAAGGGTGGATTCATTGTGGTGGTTCTCTCCTATAGACTACGCGTCATTGGATGGTTTAGTCATGATTTTAAACATTTTTTAAATTCCTTTTGTTAAATTTATATTTTCACTTGCTATTATTTTACATGTTTCACTCAATTGCAGGCTCCTAGATTTAAAGAGGCAACCCACACAGAGTAAGGTGTTAGAAAGACTCACACGCGCAAGAAAGAGAAGACATAGGTCGATCCTCGCTCAGAGAATGCTTGGGTATATATGTTCTGAGCACTTATTATTCATATATATATATTTAATTTATTATTTCATATATTTGATAGAGGTTTAATCAATTTTATTTTGTTATAGCATACCTGTTAGGGCGGCGCTACTGGGAGGCTGCGACCCAGCGAAGAGAGAGGATTGTAGCTGGTGAGAGTGCCCACCGATTGATGAGGACCAATTATGGCAGAGGTAGTTGGGTCCTTCCAGAAACCGCATCTATGGCATGGGGTCATTTTATGGAGTAGTACTCCTCTGCCTTATCACTGGGCATCTCAGGCACTGGGTCCATTGCAGAAGATGATTAGGTCGCGAGCGAGTTCATCTGCTCAGACAGAACTTCATCATATACAAGAGCAAGACGGAGAGACAACGCCGGTGGCAAGAAATGCAAAAGAAGATTGAGGACAAGGAAAAGGCCATGGACATGAAGATGAAGAAGATGAAGAAGGAGATGGTGTCTCTATGGAAGAAGATGGGGCAGGCTCCTCTCAAGCCGGGACGTAAATAATAATGATGATGATGATGGTGATGGTGATGGTGATGCTGATGGCGATGGCGATGGGTTGATTGCTCGCGATGATCATTCCTCTCATGATTTGAGTTGTTTTTTTCGTTGTTATATGTTCGAACTTTTGAAATTTGTGTCTGTACACTTTCATATTTATCATTATATCTTTTGAACTTAAATTTGTTGCGTTTATTGTTTATTACAATTTTTTACTATTAATATAATTATGTATTTTGTAATTAGCTTTAAATAAAAAATATAATCTGAGATGATTAGGTAACCCTCAAAAATTGCTGACAAATTTTTTCATAAAAAACTATAAATTCCGACGGATTTTTCCGTCAATAATATAAATAAAAATTTTCAAATAGAAACTTTTTTATCCTTTTGACGGAATTATCGTCGCTAAATATAAAATTTTAAAAATAATTTGATTCCGACGGATTTTATTCGTAAAAAAAAATAGAAAATAAAAAATAATTTAAATTAAAATTTCTGATGGAAAAATCCGTCGGTAATTATTAAAAATTGGGTCGTAATAATGATTGGTCACGAATTTCGGTGACAATATGGTGTCATCAGGACAAATTTTGACAAAAATCCGTCAGTGGTTTGACGATCATTTATCGACGGAAAAATCCGTCGATAAAAATTTAGACTATGTTTTACCGGTGGTTAAAGTGGAAAAAAATCTCTTCGAAATTAAATTTACGTCGAAAATCTTTAAAATCGGTCGTAACAACGTTTTTCTGGTAGTGTATATAAATTATTATTACTGAAGCAATTAGAATTGATTTCAACCAAAACCAAATGTTAAAAAATAAAAATCGTATTGGAATCAAAGAAATGAGGAAAGAAGTTCCTCAATGATCATACAAATTAATTGACAAATTAGAACAACTTGATGTAAAAAATGAAGCAATGAA